>APFE031162440.1:107534-121233 GCA_000404065.3 Pinus taeda | reverse complement strand
AGGGCCAAACTCCATGTGGGTCAACTTATTTATGGCAGCTGATATTTTTCTTGGATTCCTCTCATCGAGAGGTGTAGGATTGATCTAAAGATCATCCGATTCTGACATGTATTCATGGAGATATGAATTTATTTGTGTTATGTGACAATTCGTCAAGGTTGGCCAGCAACCAAATTACCCCCACTCAACCTCAACGTTTTACCATAAATAGGAGAGGTCTTCAAGTCATTTGGTCAATCATCTCTTGTGATCTCTCTCTCCATTCATTTGGGTTTTAGCGGAAAGAGAGACCTAAGAAGAGAAGGTCTATACGTTGCCCTAAAGGAGATCTAACCACAACAAAGATTAAGTCCTAATATGCTGTCCTAGGCCGCCGTTATTGAGGGTTTGTATGCAGCAAGAGGAGGCCCTTAACGCAGTCATGGAGGAGACTTCTGTAGCGCAACAAGGAGAATTTCTAACATTGTCTATATGCCCTAAACGTAGGTCTTGAAGAGACCCTAAGCTGTTGTCCTTAAAAGCCCTAAACGCTGTCTTAGGAGAAGACATCTAGACGCAGAGAAAGGAGGGTCATGTTATGACTAATGCAACCCTATAGACGTAGAGAATGACTATATAAAGGAGGCATTAACATGCCCTAGCCGCAGTCTAGGATGAGGCCTAATTAGCTGTGGAAGATAGGCCCTAAATGCTGTCAAGAAAGAGCTCCAACATGCAATCAAAGTATGCTCTAATATGCACTTAAGGAGAGCCCTAATATGCTGATGTATGAGGCCCAAAATCTGCAGTTCAGTTTGTGCCCTAGTCACAGTCCAGATGTGCCCTAACCGCAGGCCTTATTTTGTAGCAAAAGGAGAACTAGATGCTGCCCTACATCCGCAGTTGAAGAAGGCTCCTATACGTTGTATAGAGGAAGCCTAGTCAAGTGTTCAACACTATTTTGGGACAACGGATTGCACAGGAAGGAGTGCAAGGTTAGAGCCCTAATCTATGGGTTGTTGGGTGAGTATAGGGGCTGGTGTTAGCCCTATACTCCTACATAGAACAACAACAAAGAAGAGGGACCTAGCCGTAGTGTTAGTAGTTTGTTTGGGTGCATGCTTGAGGGCTGGTACAGGCTTCTGCTGGAGAACAATTGCAAGTCAAATCTAGGCAGATTATGGGATTGTTAGGAGACAATACTTTGGACCTTATCAGGCTCAGTCTTGTTGAGCTAGGCCGCAAGCCATAACTAGCAACATGAGGATATTAGAAGGATTGCTTTGAGGTTGTTTCAACCAGCGAGGAGCAACATGGTGTTGTAGGGGTCTCACCTTGGAGAACCTTATTCTAGAAGCTTTATACGTTGCAAATCAATTATAGTTTGAGCGTTGCTCTATTAGCATTCCGAGCTCCAGTCCTTGGTGCCAGGATTATAACTCCATTGTGTTATCTTCATGGTGAAGATCTTTTATTTGAGCAAGCCAAAGTGTTGACTTCAAATGTATTTGTACTCTCTCTCTCTTTGCTGAACTATTGAAGAATATAAGAAGAATTGATCAAGGGTTTCCCCACATTGGGGTTTGTCCTTGGCTGGCGCCACATCTTGTGTCCTCTTGTCTTGGCTTCTTTTCTGATGTTTATGTTTATGTTCTATCTACACTTTACTATCATGCTGATGTGATTCCTAATCTAGAATTGTTATTGAGCTAATTGGAAAAATTGAAGTAAATTGCTCTAAGCATAGAACATACCTAAAATTAACATAGGTGAAAGAGAACTCACCAAAGACAGTTGGAAATGACAAAATGCTCAATGGGTTCCTCATCCCACTTCTCGAGAGCAAGAAGTGTTGGATTACGTGAAGGGTAAAATCCCTTAGTCTCCATCAAATACACCGACTGCTCCCAAGATCAAATTCACGAGGGTAAAGTCGAAGCGAAGAAGATTATCAAAATGGTGCAGCAGAAGCATTTGGTGACCTACCTAAATGTCACTTATATGGAAAGCCCAGATCTAAGGGTGGAAGGAAAGACAGATGCCTTGCTTAAGTTTGGCCATTATACAAGGGATTGCCCAAAATAGAAGAGACACATCTCATGATGATGATCACAATCATTCCATGGGCATCTTCAATGATCGAAGGAATGACAGGTAAAATGACAAAGGAAAAGGAATGCAAGCCATCATGAAAATGACCGACTCTTCAAGAAAGTAAGGAACTCCAGGTGTGAAGAATCAAATGTTGTTTCTGATAAGCAAAAGGAGTATTATCTTATGTCGGCCCTCTCCACCAAACTCTTTGGGAAATTAGCTTATTGATAGTGATGCGTCAAGGCACTTCACCAGGTTCAAGGAAGCGCTCTCCGATCTGATAGAGAAGGAATCAATCTTGGAGACGATGCCACCTATCCTATAAAGGGTGTAGGGAATGTTACCCTTCAATTGAATGAGGGTAGCACGATTCACTTACAAGAAGTTCTTTATGTACGTGATCTTAAGAAGAACCCGGTGTCCATTTTGGCAATGGAAGTCAAAGGTTTCAAGGTAGCATTCATCGATGGAAAGGTACGTGTTTAGAAAAGGAATTTTAAAGATGCCTTTACTCAGAGGTTCAGGGTTGGCAATTTGTATCAAGTTGCAGGAAGTCTAATGGGGACCATGTCGTGTGACACATCTCTTCTATGGCACCGGAAGTCTGCCCATCTTCATTGTGGGGCCTTACTCGATGTGAGACAAACGATGACAGGGATGCCATAATTCAAAGAAGAACATGAAAGTGCATGTTCGAGATGTACCGAAGGATGACTTACAAGGGGGCCATTTCCCTCATGTAATAGCAAGACCACAAATGTGGAACAACCCGAGGAGTTTGAGATTCATGAACGGGATTCTCATGTATACAGGTGGAAGAAAGCTCTCTATGATTTAAAGCAAACACACCGAGCTTGGTGTGAGAGGATTGACAAATATCTGATGAAGCTGAGATTCACTAGGAGTGAAGTTGATCCAAACCATTGCTTTAAGGTTGTGGATGATGGACCTCTCACATTGGTACTTTATGTGGACGACCGCTTTCTGACAGGTGCAAACCCTCTCATTTGCAAAAGTAAGAGGGAGTTGGATTCTGGATTTGGGATGGTGAGTTGCGAGCCCGGGACTACCTTGATGGATCCTAACTTTAAGAAGTTATGCGGTAGTGTTACCGGACATGATTTGGAAATGCTTATGACTTTCATCAACTCATAATAGCATTGATGATCTTGGTGAACTCTCGTCTGGATATATGTTTTGCAATTAGCATGTTGAGCCTCACTGGATTGGTGCCAAGAATCTTTTGAGACATCTTTAGCACAATCATTCATGGTCTAAGAGACACTACCGAAGATGTGAGGCTGCATGATTATTCTAATGCTGATTAGGCAGGCAGTGTGGAGGATCACAAAAGCACTTTTGGGTGTTGGTTCTCTTTGGCTTCTGCTTCGATATCTTGGATGAGTAGGAAGTAGAAGTCAGATGTCCGAATACATAACTGTAAGCATGGCCTCCTTTGAAGTTGTCTGGTTGTGAAAGCTCTTCTGTGCACTGTTTGGGCACGTGCTAGATACCATTGTGATCCTCTGTGACAACCGAAGTGGGATTCGATTGTTGAGGAATCCCGTGTTTTATGATCGCTCCAAGCATATAGACATCAGATACAACTTTATCTGGGATATGCTACAACAAGAAGCAAGAAGGCTCCATCACTCTGGGACTGATGTGTAGGTCGTCGATATTCAGATGAAGCCCTCAGGAAATGTCAAATTCTTGACTTTCTGAGAACGACTAGGAGTGGTGGAAGAGATTCTCTCCTGAAGGTCCTGTATGATATGGACATTGAGCTCTGGGGGGGCTTGGGGGTACTTCTTAGAGAGATGAGCAACCGTAGGGAGAGTGGTTCAGCCTTCCCCTAGTGGTTTGCTATGTAGGTAGGATGAGTGGTTCATCCTTCTCTTGCCGAGACACAATCATAGGGTGAGTGGTTCAACCTTCCCCTAGTGATTTGTTGTGTACAGGGTGAGTGGTTCAGCCTTCTCCTGAGATACCTTTGGCGAAATGTAGGCAAGACAAGTGGTTCATCCTTCTCCTGCTGAGACATCCTACCCATGCAGTTTGGGAAGCATGGGAAGGACCTCTCATCTGGCCAATGAGTAGGGAAATGAGGATAGGGACCATACTACTACCGATGGATGCATCGTGTACTACTGTACTCCCTATGCTAGGATGATATTGATCTGGGATCAGTTGGAACTGACTTCGGGTCAGTAAGCGTGGTATGGTACACTCTTTATTTGGAACTGATTTCGGATCAGTAAGAGTGGTATGAAACACTCTATTTATATGAGACTGACTTCGGGTCAGTAGAGAATGGTATGATACAATCTTGATCACTTCTTCTTCTTCGTAGTTCAGCAGAGTAGAGCAGTGCATGGCATTCCGTTGATAGCAGAGATCGTACAGTCTGGCAGATGGAGTTCTTGTTAGTTGAGAGGGAGTGTTAAAATTGGCAACTAGAGTCAAACTCCATTTGAGTCTACTTATTTATGGCAGCTGAATTTTTTCTTGGATTCCTCTCGTCGAGAGGTGTAGGATTGATCTACATCCGATTCCGACATGTATTCATGGAGATATGAATTTATTTGTGTTATGTGACAATTCGTCAAGGTCGGCCAGCAACCAAATTACCCCCACCCAACCTCAACGTTTCACTATAAATAAGAGAGGTCTTCAAGTCATTTGGTCAATCATCTCTTGTGATCTCTCTCTCCATTCATTTGGGTTTTAGTGGAAAGAGAGACCTAAGAAGAGAACGTCTATACACTGCCCTAAAGGAGATCTAACCACAACAAAGATTTAGCCTTAATATGCTGTCCTAGGCCGTCATTATTGAGGGTTTGTATGCAGCAAGAGGAGGCCCTTAGTGCAGTCATGGATGAGACTTCTATAGCGCAACAAGGAGAAGTTCTAATGCTGTCTATATGCCCTAAATGCAGGTCTTGAAGAGACCCTAAGGTGTTGTCCTTAAAAGCCCTAAACGCTGTCTTAGGAGAAGACATCTAGACGCAGAGAAAGGAGGGTCATGTTATGACTAATGCAACCCTATAGACGTAGAGAATGACTATATAAAGGAGGCCTTAACATGCCCTAGCCGCAGTCTAGGATGAGGCCTAATTAGCTGTGGAAGATAGGCCCTAAACGCTGTCAAGAAAGAGCTCCAACATGCAATCAATGTATGCTCTAATATGCACTTAAGGAGAGCCCTAATATGCTGATGTATGAGGCCCAAAATCTGCAGTTCAGTTTGTGCCCTAGTCACAGGCCAGATGTGCCCTAACTGCAAGCCATATTCCGCAACAAAAGAAGGACTAGATGCTGCCCTACATCCGCAGTTGAAGAAGGCTCCTATATGTTGTATAGAGGAAGCCTACTCATGTGTTCAACATTGTTTTGGGACAGCGGATTGCACAGGAAGGAGTGCAAGGTCAGAGCCCTAATCTATGGGTTTTTGGGTGAGTATAGGGGTTGGTGTTAGCCCTATACTCCTACATAGAACATCAACAAAGAAGAGGGACCTAGCCATAGTGTTAGTAGCTTGTTTGGGTGCATGCTTGAGGCCTGGTACAGGTTGCAACCTATCATGATGCCATAACTAGTGATGACAAGTGAATGATGGTCTTGTGGAAGGCAAAGCCTAAAGGGGACAACCTTCCCTTGGAGAACAATTGCAAGTCAAATTTGGGCAGATTCTGGGATTGTTAGGAGATAGTACTTTGGACCTTATTCAGGCTCAGTCTTGCTGAGTTAGGCCGCAGGCCATAGCCAACAACATGAGGATATTAGAAGGAGTGCGTTGAGGTTGATTCAACTAGCAAGGAGCAACATGGTGCTGTAAGGGTCTCACCTTGGAGAACCTTATTCTAGAAGCTTGATACGCTGCAAATTAGTTGAAGATTGAGGGCTGCTCTATCAACATTCCGAGCTACAGTGCTTGGTGCCAGGAGTATAACTCCCTTGTGTTATCTTCATGGTGAAGATCTTTTATTTGAGCAAGTCAAAGTGTTGACTTCAAATGTATGTGTACTATCTCTCTCTGTTGAAATATTGAAGAATATAAGAATTGATCAAGGGTTTCCCCACATTGGGGTTTGTCTCTGGCCGACACCACGTCTTGTGTCCTCTTGTCTTGGTTTGTTTTCTGATGTTTATGTTTATCTTCTATCTACACTTTACTATCATGTTAATGTGATTGCTAATCTGGAATTATTATTGAGCTAATTGGAAAAATTGAAGTAGATTGCTCTAAGCATAGAACATACCTAAAATTAACACTCTCGGAACACATCCCTGTATGCTTGTTGCAACTCTTCCAGTTGTTTATGTTTCTTAGTATGCCCCTCTAGGATGCCTTGTCTCTTACTGACCCTTCTACACACTGATTTTCTCTTAAAATCTATAAAACATACTTCTTGTTGGAACTGATCAACATCTTGCCTTGGTTGGCACTTACCAACACAATTTTCGACTTGCATTTGTGTGCATTGATGGTGAACGATTTTCCATCCTTGCTGAGTCGATATTTGTTGGCTCCGCGCGTGAATATTGCATCTCACATGTACATGCAGGGACTTCCAAACACGACTTCACATACATCAAGGGGAACCGCATCTAGTTCTACTAAATTGATAAAATTAGCATTGATGACAAATCTAATTTTGCACTGTTTTGTTACCTTCAACTTTGCATCTTTATTTACCCATTCCAGTGGATATGGGCTTGGATGATCACGAACATCCAATCCCAATTTCTTGACCAGCTTTGCTACAATTAGATTTACTTGTGATGTTGAGTCAAACATAGCATCAATCGTGATCTTCTTGACTTGTATCTTTATATGGAAGAGTTTGGTCATTTCTTTCTCTTCGTGTTGCTAAAAGCTACTCAAATTCACCTTTTTCTGCACTGATGTATAGACGGTCTTCTCATCCACTTGGTTGCTCAAATTAGTGGCCATGAAATTCTTCTTATTGTCTTTCTTTTTGTTCTTTGGGTTAAGCTTTGGATGCAACTTCCAACACTTCTCCTCTGTATGGCCGTCAATGTTGCAGTGGTTGCGGTGGTTACTGAGATCTTTTCACTAGTGCGCTGTAGCTGCCATCTTTTTATCTTTCCCCTTTTTTTCTTCTTCTTCCCCTCCTTTGAAGTGTCTTGTTGCTCCTTCTACTTCAATCCACTTGATTGCGCTTTCTTCAAACCTATGTTCTCCAGGTACTGTGCTTGTACACAAGCCTCATCCATCGATTTGGGCTTGTATAGGACTTGCTCCCACATATGGCGGTGCAGACCCCCTAAATAGTGGAGGAGTACATTTGGGTTCTTTGGGGAGATACCCATTATTATGGCCATCTTTCTAAACTTTGTGGTGTACTTCAGCGTGCTTTGCCCAGTTTTTGCTTGAAGTAGTGCCACTAGATCCACTGGTTCTCTATGTACCCAATAGGGTAAAACTGTGACTTAATGAGGGTTTTGAAGTCCTCCCACTTAGTCACTAGAGGCTCTCCCTCCAACCTTAAGGTCTCTGTGTGGCTTTCCACCAGGTTAGGGCATAGCCCTCTAATTTTAGCTGTGGAAATGAAATCTTGTATTTTTCCTCAATTTGATGGACACTGAAATACACTTCAAGTCGCTGCAACCAATTATTTAGCTTCAAAGCATCGATCTTGACATGATATTGACATTCACTTCCATTTTGAATGGGGGTTGTGTTTGATTCATGACACGTGAACTGGGTTGATCTTTTCTAGGTTCTTTCTTCTGTTGGTTCTTTGTTTCTTCCCGATCCCTTGATCCCCCTTCTGATTTGTCCTCAACATTAGAACCTACATCTTCTACGAATATCCCACGCTGATTGTTCAGGGTTGCCATGAGGAGATTTACATTACGATTTATATCTCCAACTTGATCCAACCAAAAACTTCTGCTCCGTAGGATCACTGGGGTTATTCACAGATTAGTCGACCATGATTAGGGTTTTACAACTTTTGGGCCAACAGATCTAGATCCCTTTCAAATATCCACAATATACCCAAAGAAACCTTCTCTGATACCAATATGATTTGTAAATTGTCATGGATATTCCACTGGATGATTCGTCACAACATATCTGATAAAATTATAATTAAAAGTTCCAAACTATACGATATTACAATTTTATATCTCTTTAGATTTATAGATTAGTAGATTATTGTTAATAGCGTGTGCATGTGAATTAAAATTATGTAGAAAATAGAGAAGGAAAATTAAAAGCTCACAAACACATTTGACACACAATATGACCTGTGAAACCCTTTCAGGAGAAAAACCCAATTGGAAGGTGAGGTCACTCCACTCTCTTTCTTTATATGGAAATATGGTTGTGAGTACAAAGAAGTATGGCTTGTGGCCCGTGCGTTGGTATAGTGCACAAATTCTGTCTGTGTGTTCTACCCCCTATCCCTCTTGGCTATTTTTGCTCAGTTATGGAACAAATGCACTCGAAAGAATGAAACCCCTTTTCTTCCTAGTGGTCCAGTTCTAACACAACCTCAGAGCCTACTAGTGCTTAGGTTTGACTACCTCAACTCTTAACCAAATTCTTCTACATCATGATCACATGGCTAACTTCTTTTCCATAAATTATGGGGGCTAACGTGGCATCCTCTCGAATTTATGGTGGTGAAAACAGAAAGGTCAACTTCTAAGCGACATAACTTTCGGTTACGGACACCGATTGATGCGATTCTTGCATCGTTGGAAAGGTCTCTGTTTGTAGAATAAGATAATAAGGTGTTGCACTAAAGTATTAAAGTTTTACCTCCTCAAAACGTTGTTTTATGCCTCAAAATGATCTCGGAAGGTTTCAGACTTGTTTTGGCCAAATTGGGACCTGCCAGTAAAAATAGTCTCGAGAGCTGATTCCTCCACTTTTTCCACTTTGAAAGCATCGAGATGGATGACAAACAATATAATGATCCCATTCGGATCAACATTTGATCTAATATGGCTGATCATTAGACAATTATCAACCTAATGCAGAATTTCAGTGTTTTCAAGAGAGTGTTAGAAAAAAAACTAACCCTATCATCTAAATCTAAAAAGCTAAGATAGATAGCCAAGCCTCTAGTGTCTATTGTAAACTAAGAATTACAAAATTGTTGCATTTGAGGAGACAAACGAAAATAAAAGACCATTAAGACGAGCGATTAGAGGCTATGGCTCCTACTTCGATGGGCTCCTTATTGTTGCCAGGGGAGCAGACTAGTTTGGGAGGGATGCTCATGTGCTTTTCAATGAGTCCTAGCCTTTGATCCATCACTGCTAGTTGCCTTTGCATGTGATCCAGGGATAGAAGAATGTCCTCTCTACTTCCATTTTTGTCAATTAGTTCTTTGCTAAGGAGAAATTTGAGGTGCCATTAGATGTCCACAATTTACATATTATTGGAAGTATCTTCCGTGGGTATGACCAACATTGGGCACCCAATTCGCAACCTCAGCTAGCACTTCAATATCTGTAAGTGTGCATTGCTCATACACCAATTCTCTTTCAACTTGAGTTTATTGCTCTTGCACTGACTGAGGATGAGTTCTTGATACCTAGATGCAAAACTTTTAGCTCTCAATTGGGCCGTGGTATGCCCACATCCCTGACAATAAGGAACACCTCGATAGTCACAGACACGTTGGCGTGACATAGTTCCTTGCTTTGGAGTGATTGCTGAGTCAATTTGAACTGCAAATCTTGCAGACCAAGAGTCGATATACACAGAAAACTTTGAGCCGTGAGGTGAGGGGTCGATGAGGGCCGAATCTACCTTGGAAGGAGGGTTGAGGCTTCCAACACTAAAGAGTGTCAGAAATCATGATTTCATGGCTAGGGTAACTCATGATTTCTGACACTCTTAGTGTGGTAGCCTCAACCCTCTTCCAAGTTAGATTTGGCCCTCATCGACCCCTCACCTTACAGATCAAATATTGTGAGTGTATGGAAGTCCATCATGAATTAACCCTTTCCTCGGCCTGCTTTTTACCTCGTTTACTTCTTTTTGATAATTCTTTGAACATAAGCATAACTTAGGAGCCCAAGTTTGCCTATAATGATTTAACATTTATTTACCTCTTAATAATGATGAGTTAGTTTATCACGCATTTTGGTTGTGACATGCAAAAGTTCCTTTATGATGTGTTGGAGCATCAAGTGCTTAAGGAACTAGGTGATGGCTAATGACGGGGTTAGCTCATGCTAGGATTTTTCCCACGTGCTGATTAATGTCCCAACCATCTTTTGCATTTTCACTCTTCTTTTTCTTTTAATTTTGGCCATTTTATGCCTTTTACATTCCTTTAGCTACGACAACATTCAGGGAAAAGTTTTCGGCCCAGACTCAAGGATGAGGATAAGAGAGTGCCAATCCCAATGAATCAATGACCACAAGCCTAAAGGATGAAGATGAAATCTTGAGAATGATGGAAGGCGTTAAGCATTGAATAATCATGGACACACTACTTTAATCCAAGTTTCCAAAGTAGTGCCCCTCTTATAACCCTAAGGCCTTGAGGAGGTCCCAATGGACTATGATAAAAAGTAAACCCCTTGGTAAAGTAAGAGAACAGGTTTACAATCAAGATCAGTCAATCATCCCCCTTAATCCATGTCAAAATGCCCAAATCATTAAGGAAAAGTACATGAATGCAAGATGGTTAAAGTACCTGTCAAATGATGGCCCACCTTCCTTCAAGAGGATTGTGGGATGGTTGGAGGTGTCTGACCGATGCAAATGGTGGAGAAATATGACATATCATCATGTACTAACCAATGTAGGGTTGTTGGTTGGTTGGCTGTCCAAAGGAGGAAATTTCTTTCTCTGATGGGAACAACCACTTTTTGGTGGGTAACACTACCTGACCTAGGGTGGAGAAGATTATGATGACTAAATAATTAAGACATATAGTCCTATGGAGTATTCAAGACACAATTCAATTCTTATGAGGAAAAAGCTAGCTTAAAGGTTTCAAATGGTTCATGGGTGAACACCCATAACACACACACACAAAGAATAAAGGTGAATAGAAAGGGAAAAATTCAAAGAGGCAGGACAGAAAGGCAAATGAGAAATGCATTTGGCTAGAAAAGTAAAGGTGGATACGTTTAGAATAGGGAGATGCAACTACCATGACCCAATTTAGGTTCAAAATCATTGTATGGAATTGTTAAGGTACCAGGTACCGGAGGAGAGGTCGTGCTATAGGGTGAAAAGCTACAAGTCAAGACATAATTATTGTAGTTGAAGGTCATGCACGTGTTAAAATTGACAACTAGGGACAAACTCCATGTGGGTCATCTTATTTATGACAGCTGATATTTTTCTTGGATCCCTCTCATCGAGAGGTGTAGGATTGATCTAAAGATCATACGTTTTTGATAAGTATTCATTTAGTTATGAATTTATTTGCATTATAAGACAATTCGTCAAGGTCGGCCAACAACTAAATAAACCCCACATGTGCTCAACGTTTTAGTATAAATAGAGGTGGTTTTCAAGTCATTTCAACACACTTGGCATCTCTTCCTCTCTCTATTTGTCTTTGGGTTTTAGTAGGAGGAGAGATCCTAAGGAATAACGTTTCCTTGATTTAGAGGGCAGAAAGTCGGAACTGCCAGAAAAGCCGGAAAAGCTGGAACTGCCAGAAAAGCCTGAAAAGCCGGAAATGCTAGAAAGCCGGAAGTGCCAGAAAATTCGGAAAGGCCGGAAAAGCCAGAAAATCCAGAAAAGCCGGAACTGTCGGAAAAGTCGGAATTGCCGAAAAAGCTGGAAAAGCCAGAAATGCTGGAACTGTCGGAAAAGTCGGAACTGCTAGGACTGCAGGAACTGCCGGGAACTGCCAGAACTGCCTAGAACAGCTGAAACTGCCAGAACTGCCGAGAACAGCTGAAACTGCCAGAACTGCCGAAACAGCCGGAGCATCTGTCTCCGAAGGAGAGCAGCGCAAGGGACAACTAACTAACATTGGGATAGTCGTATGGTACTTAGTAGCAAATACACCAAGCATGCAATTTTACAGCTAGCATGCAAGGGACAACTAGCATGCAAGGGACAACTAGCATGCAACAACAAGCATGCTAAGGACAACAAGTATGCTAGGGATAACAAGCAAGCAAGGGACAACAAGCAAGCAAAGGTGCAACCAACACATAGGTCAGGATGGCAACATGGTGCAACAATGGCACATAATGCAGTACAGTGATGGGTACAGTCATGATTAATGAAGCGTGATGAGATGCAACATAGTGATGATAGGTGTAACATGGTGCAACGCGGTGAGGTGCAACATGATGACGAAATGCAACACAACGATAGGTGGAGTCACCTTGGAGAATTAGTTGAAGTAGCATGTCTTCAACTGATCTCATGTATCATCTTCTTAGAGAGGATCTATGCTCTTATTTAGATAAGTCAAAGTGTTGACTTCTGTTGTAAATGTACTATATTTCTTTCTCTCTCTTTGTGCTGAACTATTGAAGAACATATAAGAAGAATTGATCAAGGGTTTCCCCACATTGGGGTTTGTCCCTAGCTAGCGACACATCTTGTGTCCTCTTGTCTTGGCTTGTCTTCTGCGATATATGTTTATGTTCTATTTGAGTTTACTTTAATGCTGATGTGATTGCTAATCTGGAAAAGATATGGAGCTAACTTTGAAAATTGAAATAAATTGCTCTAAGCATAGAACATACCTAAACTTAACATGGTATCAAAGCTGAGGTGAAGACAATGCCCAAGCAAGAGTGAAAGAGCAATCACCGAAGACAGTTGGGAAAGGACAAAAGGATCAGTGGATTCCTCATCCCTCTTCAAATTCACCAAGGGTGAAGTCGAAGCAGAGGATATTATCAGAATGGCACAGTAGAATATGGCCCACCTAAAGATCACTTCATTGGAAGACCGAATCTCAAGGTGGAAGGAAAGGCAGATAACTAGTTCGGCCATTATGCGAAGGAGTGTCCGAATGGCAAGGACACATCACTTGATGATGGTAACAATCATTCCAGGGACATCTTCAATGATCAAAGGAATGACAGGTAATGCAGGTCATCAAGGAAATGGTTGACTCTTCATAGAAAGAAAGGAACCCCAGGTATGAAGAATCAAATGTTGTTTCTGATAAGATAAATAAGCGTTATCTTGTATTGGTCCTCTCCTTCAGATTCTTTGGGAATCTGGCTTATAGATTATAGTGCTTCAAGGCACTTCATCGGATAGATGGGTACACTCTTTAATTTGGTAAAAATGGAAACAATCGTGGGATTATACTTGGAGCCGATGCCATCTATCCCCGAAAGGGTGTAGGGAATGTTAACTCTCAATTGAATAAGGGTAACTTGATTCATTTACAAAATCTCTTTTATGTACCTGATCGCAAGAAGAACCTGGTGTCCATCTCGGAAATGGAAGTCAAACGTTTCAGGGTGGCATTCATTGATGGAAAGGTACGTGTTAAAAAATATAATTTTCAAAGATGTTTTTTCTCATGGGTTCAGGGTTGGCAACTTGTATCAAGTTGCAGGATGGTCCATTGGGGATCATGTCAATTGACATATCGCATCTATAACACCGGAGGTCTACCTATGGGGCCCTACCTGATGT
>APFE031162440.1:37628-107241 GCA_000404065.3 Pinus taeda | reverse complement strand
ATGAGGATGACCTATTTCTGACAGGTGCAGACCCTCTCATTTGCAGAAGTAAGAGGGAGTTGGATTCCAGATGTGGAATGATAAACTGCAAGCCTATGACTACCTCGAGGATCTTAACTTTCAGAAGTTATATGGTAGTGATGTTGGACCATATTTGGGAAATGCCTCTGAGTTTCATAAACTCATTCGCGTTGATGTTATTGGTGAACTTTCGTCTGGACATATGCTTTGCAGTTAGCATGGTGAGCTCATATTTGGTTGAGCCTCACTGGATTGGTGCCAAGAATCTTCTGAGATATCTTTGGGACACAATCTCTCATGGATTGAGATACACTGCCAGAAATATGAAACTGCATGATTATTTGAATGCTGACTGGGCAAGCAGTGTGGAGGATCACTAGAGCACTTCTCAGTGCTGGTTCTCTTTGGATTCTGCTTCGATATCATGGATGAGTAGGAAGCAGAAGTCGGTTGCTATAAGCACCGCCGAGACCGAATACGTAACTACGAGTATGATCTCGTTTGAAGCTGCATGGTTGCACAAGCTCTTAAGTAAGTTGTTTGTACACATGATGAATATCACTGTGATTCTCTGTGACAACCAGAGGGGGGGGCGTTCGATCACTGAGGAATCTCGTATTCGATGATTGCTCCAGCAGATAGACATCAGATACAGCCTTATCTGCGATATGTTAAGTCAATGAGCGAAGAGGCTCCATTGCATTGAGACTGATGTACAGGTTGCAGACATTTTGTCAAAGCCCTGGGGAAATGTCAAATCTGTGACTTTCGTGAATGACTTGGAGTCGTTGAGAGACCTCCTTATAAGGGTCTTGCATGTTGCATGCATTGAGCTCTGGGAGCTTTGGGGGGCTTGGGGTACTTACTGGAGCAACATACGACCACAGGGCGACTCGCCCTCCCCTGGTGGTGCACTATGGGCAGGATGATTAGTTCTTCTGTGTGCCAGGATGATTAGTTCTCTCGTGGCAACTGTGGAATAGGATGATTTGTTCTCCGTGGCGACTATGGAACATGATGATTAGTTTTCCTGTGGGCCAAGATGATTTGTTCTCCATGGCGACTGTGGAATAGGATGATTAGTCCTCTTGTGGGCCAGGATGATTAGTTCTCTGTGGCATCCACTGACAAGATGATTCGTTCTCCTGTGGATAGGATGATTAGTTCTCTTGTCGAGGCATCCTACCCATGCAGTTTGGGACTCATGGGAAGTACCTCTCATCTGATCAATGAGCAGGAAAATGAGGATAGGGACCATAGTAGTCCTATCGATGGACGCATCGCTGTATCTACCGTACTCCCTATGCTAGGATGGCCTCCATTGATCTGGGATCAATATGAGTGGTTTGCAACACTCTCTTGTGATATTGATCTGGGATCAATAAAACTGACTTCGGGTCAGTAAGAGTGATGTGATACACTCTCTTCAGATGAAACTGACTTCGGGTCAATAGAGAATGGTATGAGACATTATCTATTAATTCTTCTTCTTCATGGTTCAGCAGAGTAGAGCTCAGTAGATCAAAGCAGAGCAGAGCACAGCAGTGCAGGGCACTGATGGCAAAGATAGTACAGTTGGACATATGGATCAACGGATGGAGTTCTCCCTAGTTGAGAGGGAGTGTTAAAATTGGCAACTAGGGCCAAACTCCATGTGGGTCATCTTATTTATGATAGTTGACATTTTTCTTGGATCCCTCTCATCGAGAGGTGTAGGATTGATCTAAAGATCATTTGATTCCGATAAGTATTCATGGAGCTATAAATTTATTTGCGTTATTAGACAATTCGTGAAGGTCGGCTAGCAACCAAATAAACCCCACATGTGCTCAACGTTTTAGTATAAATAGAGGTGGCTTTCAAGTCATTTCAACACACTTGGGATCTCTTCCTCTCTCTACTTGTCTTTAGGTTTTAGTAGGAGGAGAGATCCTAAGGAATAACGTTGCCCTGATTCAGAGGGCAGAAAGTCGGAATTGCCAAAAAAGCCGGAAAAGGCGGAAAAGATGGAAAATCCGGAAATGCTAGAAAGCTGGAATTGCTAGAAGATCTGGAAAAGCCAGAAAAGCCGGAAAAGCTGGAACTGCCGGAAAAGCTGGAATTGCTGAAAAAGCCGAACTTTCGGAAAAGCTGGGAATGTCGGAAAAGCCGGAACTACCGGAAAAGCTGGAACTGTCGGAAAAGCCGGAACTGCCGGGACCGCAGGAATTGCCGGGAACAAACGGAATTGCAGGAACTACCAGGAACAACCGTAACTGTTAGAACTGTCGGGAGTTGCCGAAACAGCCGGAGCATCTATCTCCGAAGGAGAGCAACATGCAAGGGACAACTAACTAACATTGGGACAATCGTATAGTACGTAGCATCAAATACACTAAGCATGCAATATTACAACTAGCATGCAACAACAAGCATGCTTTAGGACAACAAGCATGCTAGGGACAACAAGAAAGCAAGGGACAACAAGCAAGCAAGGTGCAACCAACACATAGGTCAGGCAACATGGTGCAACAATGGCACATAATGTAGTACAGTGATGGGTACAATCATGATTAATGAAGTGCGATGAGATGCAGCATAGTGTTAATGGGTGCAACATGGTGCAGCGCAATGAGGTGCAACATGATGACAAAATGCAACACAACGATAGGTGAAGGAGACACCTTGGAGAATTAGTTGAAGTAGCATGTCTTCAACTGATCTCATGTATCATCTTCTTAGAGAGGATCTATGCTCTTATCTAGATAAGTCAAAGTGTTGACTTCTGTTGTAAACGTACTATCTCTCTCTGTATGTGCTGAACTATTGAAGATCATATAAGAAGAATTGATCAAGGGTTTCCCCACATTGGGGTTTGTCCCTGGCTAGCACCACATCTTGTGTCCTCTTGTCTTGGCTTGTCTTCTGCGATTTATGTTTATGTTCTATCTATAGTTTACTTTAATGCTGATGTGATTGCTAATTTGGAAAAGATATGGAGCTAACTGTGAAAATTGAAATAAATTGCTCTAAGCATAGAACATACCTAAAATTAACAACATGAGATTTGGCATATGCAAGATTTATTCGGATACTTGAAGTGGTCAAATATGGAACCAATTGTTAAAAAATTATAAAGGACATAGAAGAATAACATGTTTCATAAAGAAAGCCTGGTAGAATGGTGACATGTGATCACCATTACAATAAGTAGACATTAAACAACATTAGCACTTCTGTGGCATCATGTTATTTAGCCTCATAAAAATCATATTTCTACAAGTGGGATGGATTTAATATTTAATAGTCATTCTACATTCATAGGAATGAATGACATCACAAAACTTAAGGACAAAGGGAGAATCATGTTGGTGCGGAACTTCAATGGATAATAGGGAATTTAGAGATGGTAAATTACATTGAGAACAACCACCCATTGTGTCTTATAGAAGACAAAGATGTATGGAAAAAGGAAATTAATCGATAAGGACATACAAATCACGTACTTAGAAAGTGAAATTCTACACATGTAATGCACACAACTCTGTCATTTTTAATGAAGAAACTTTATGGGTGCACTTGTGTAGGGCCACATGATTCACACACAATGGACTGCTAGTGGTGGAATATATCATGCTTTTCATCTAATAAACTAGAACCAATGACTACACATCTTAATTACACGAAGAACATAAAGTACAGTAAAAAACTTTCTTCAAAATTCATAAAATTCTAAGGAGTCATTAGAGAGTCATAGATCACAACCACACTTCATTAGGGAAGAATGAAATGCTAATGAGAATTGTGAGGAATTTGTGGGGGGTGTTAAGTCTTAGCCTAAGCAAATGCTAGACTTGAGGTACGAAGAGAGTAGGATGAGCATTTGAGGTGAACCTTTGGTTGAATAGAGCATACAAAGAAGGTAGCAAAAGATACAAACAAAACTGAACCATCAAGAACCTTACAGATTACAAGTAGGAAGTAAAGACCTAGGAGACTAAATTTGTGAAAACTATGGAAGAGGAACTCTTGATCATTTCCAAAAAGAATTCAAGGTATTTTGGAAGGTGTTGGACAACAAAATAACAGGTGCACAAAATGATATCTTTGACAAACAATGGTTTTTATGTGCAAAGAGATAAGATGAAGATATAGCAAGAAGGAAAATATCACTAGAAATCAGCGTTGAGCATGAACTTTTCACAAAAAAGGTAGTGGAAGGCATCGAGAAATTGACTTTAGTAAAGTGAAAGATACCAATGTTCACCAGGTGAAACACCAAAATTATGGACAAGATTGCCTTAGCCATTACATTATAGGATCGCTGAATCAAAATTGAAATGATCTCAAAAGCATTTTTGGAGAACTCGTTGGCAAGTCATATATTACCCATCTTTAAAGGAGGGGGAACAAAAAACTTTGGAAATTGTAGGATGATCATGCTCTACCTAATATTTTTGAAAGTAATTTGATTAATATTGAAAGAAAAATCAACAAATGGGTAGGGGAGGTAGTGAATCGAGCTATAGGCCAAGCATTTCAACCCAAACAACTCAACCATTGATACCTACCTCATACTTAAGTGTATCATAGAGAGGACATGTGATACCAGAGTTAAATAAGAGCCAATGGTCCTTAGCCCTGCCTGAGCATATGGCCCAAACTTCAAACATAATTATACAAAATTATTTACCGAAACTCAAGGCTATTAATTGATAAACATAAAAAATAATTCATTAATAAGTACATAATCCACAAGGGCCGTGAGTGGTAAGAAAATTACTTGCAGTTGAAGAAACCTAGTTACTTGCAATGTTGTGATTTGTAACCATTGTGCTCTAATCAACGATTCAACTAACTGCAACCAATGTGTGGGAGAAGACTCTCCACCCAACCATAGGCTTAATTGCACCATTTTTTTCTATTGTTGGCCACTTTCAAGTCCTCAACCAATAATTCTCTGAGAAAAAAATGCCTTGTCATCGCTTCCTCAATCATTAGATAGAACTCCTTTATTCCAAAAATGGAAGGAAAACATCTTACATATAATCCATATGTGATCATGCAATTTTTATTTTAAGCTTTTCCCATAAAGTTATCTTTAGTTATTTTTATTCTTTTACTTTTATTATTAATTTTTTCTTTTTAACGATTTTCACTTTATTATTTTTATTCATTTATTTATTCTTATTCTTATCATTCTTATTATATATAATAATAATATGGGGCATTACATGAAACGTTATCTCGAAATAAGTTTTGCTTTTGCTCTCTCTCTCTCTCTCTCTCTCTCTTAATTTTCTCCCTGTATCTTCCACATCACTCTCCGTTGAACTAGTATAAGGCCACCGTAAGTGACCATAGTAGGCATCGAAAGTTCATAGGAAGTGTGAGCAATGTTCTAGCACATTTGTACTTTTGGAACAACAGGGATCGAAAGCTCTCAAGATGTGTGAGCAACGCTGTATCACTTCTCTACTTTTGGGACAACATGCACTGAAGTTTTGAGGAAGTGTGAGCAATGCTCTAACACTTTTCTACACATTTGAAACAACAATGATCGAATGTTCCTAGGAAGCATGAGCAACACTAACACTTCTCTACTTTAGGAAAGCTAGGGTTAAATCCATCTGGGTCTATCATGACTCCAAGGCTCTAGACTAGTGTTGCAAACATCTTGATAAGAACCTGATTTCATCGCAAAATCGCACAATTTTTTGGCCTAGCTGATGTTTGCCGATTTTGACCAATATTTTGGTGTTATCTTAATTTTTCCAATGTTTGCCAATTTTTACTGATATTTTTTCTGATTTTTAGGATTTTTTGGTTTTCTGGATCCTTGTTGATTTTATCCCGATGCCAATGTTTGCAACATTGCTTTAGACCTTGTATACCCAAGTAGGCAACTAGCTTGATATTCCTGCACCCTAAGCATCTCGAAACACTGACCCAAATCCAACGACAACCCACTAAGGTATATATCCATAGGCATCAAACTCCAATCTCCTAAATCCCTTGGTGAGCAACACTAGCTATTTTTTGGACTTCGGCAACACAACTCCAATATTAGGCACCCGACCTTCTTAGGATGTTCCTATGTCCCATTAAGAATCTATGCAAGAAACATTGGGATAATTAGTTGTTTGAGTTTGTCCCCTAGCCCCTAAGGTGTTGCATATTCTTCCTCATAGGTATGAGATCTCGCAAGATCATGAGATAAATTGACCCTCTCGACCCACTAGTGGATTACGTATCACCACCTCACAACATGCAACAAATAAGCCATAGGATAACTCTTTTTTGTCATCATGAGAACACTACATTATTGTTATCACAAGCACCACATTCTCACACATGCCATCATTAACATTGTGTTAGAAAAATCACATGCAATTACCACTTGCCACCACATCTTGGAATACCATAATAATATTAAAACATCAACATATCTTTATCAAAGGCATGACATTACAACACCATAATAAATGGATTCCACTTGTTAACTTAATACCACAACATAACATCTTAACTATGATAATCATCTCAACATATATTACATGTAGAGTGACAGACACCATAAGCATTGTTATCAAGATTCATTAGTAAAATCAAATTCATTAGCATTTATTAATAATGAATACCAACTGTTACATCTAATGCAATAGTATTATTTAACATCCATCTATGATCTGGGCTAGATCACCACTATGATCTCATCAAGTTACTAATTTTTTGATAACCATTTCCTCTTCTCCCAACAAGGAAGTTGGCAATTTATAGGATAGGTATAGTAATCATGCTCAAGCTTTTTTCGAAGTTGGCAGCTTTAGTCGGAATTTTCATTCGCAAAATAATGGAGACAACTTGTGTTTTTGACCTTGACCAAGTCTGCCTCAAGGACTCAACCCCACATGTGGAAAAGCCACCTCCTAAGTCACATATAAATATGACTTCGTTGAGCCACATTTGGATCATCATAATCGCACATCAATTCATCTGAAATTCACAGAAGTTCATTCACACGTGCAAAGGAGCAAGGAGACATTTCAAACCAGCGTTGACCAACCTCTTTATTATGTTTGACTTTTGTTGGCTTGGGCTATTTGGCATCTGTTTGACTATCTTGGAAAGTTGAAGATTGCAGGAGGACTTTGACTCTAATTGGCGAAATCTTTGACTAGGAATATTCTGCTGCTTTGACCAAATCTCTCTTTGCGATGACTGCAGGCTTTGACTGTTGACTTTGACCAAATTTTTCTGGGAGTTGCAGGTTTAATTTTGGCTTGTTGACCGAGCTACAGGAGGCTGAAATTTGTCCCTCTGACCAGATTGTTGACTGGTAACAAATTGCTGATTTTTTCTCTCATTTGATTAGATTTGACTTGGAAGTCAAAGGGTTGACTGTGACTGGTTTATTGATGTACTAAATTGGATTGTATCTCAGCTGAACATTGAATGAATATCTCCTAAGAAGAAGAATTGATTTGGGTGTCCCCCTTGTGGGGTTTTACCCTGGTCTTTGACCAAAAATCTCAGTGTCATTGTGCATGGCTATATTTCATTATTTATTACCGTTCTTTCTATAATTGCTTAACTGTTTTGGGGTGAATGTAACATAATGAAATATTGCTTTAAATAATTATAACAGCAGAGGACTTGAGAAAAATTAACAGTTTTCATATATTGCCCTTATTTAAGTACATCATTAAATTTCAAGTAAGCCTTATCATCTAGAGCTTTAATCTCTAGTCATATATTCTTTCTCACACTCTACATTGTTACTGGTCATCAATATCAAAATTTAATTTCTCAGCCTTTATATGTTTGAAGATTGGACTGCCACATATATAGATGGTTTAATCAGTCTAACATATCTTGATTTCATTAGCATTGCCCCTGGTCACTTTACAAATCTTAAGTCTTCAAAGGTGGATGCAAATGACATAAAAATTATGGGCTGAATATAATAATGATGAACTATGATACAACGTAATGGTCCAAACTTCTAGATTAAATAGACAAAAATCACATAAAGAAATTCCAACCATGGATTGATAAACATGTAGAAGATTTCATTATAAATAGATCCACATGAGAGGTGAGTAGGAGGAACTGTACATGAGAGTTGAAGAACCCAACTTACTAACAACTTGTAAACATCGAGTTGTTGTTCATTGGTTCATGATCTCGTTGATTGGAGTGTGGGGGACGATTCTTCACTCAATCATAGGCTTAGCTGCAACATGTCTTTCTGCAGCTAGCCACCCTTGAACCCTCAATCACCTACTTCTTCTAGCCAATGTGGAAATAGTCTCGATGAAATCACAGGAACTTCTGATTTTTTCAACTCACCAACTTTATCGGCCGAGTTTTTCACTATTTTTTCAAAAATGAAAAACAGGAGATTTAATCGTAAAACTTGGGATAAAATTGAGAATTTATCCAAAAACTCACGAGATGCCGAGCCACGTATAAGTACGAAAAGGCCGATTTTTCCACTCATTTTGCACTCTAACCTTTGCGATTTGTGCCCATGGAGAGAGGAGGTGTTTGTCACTGCCAAAGAAGAGGAAATTTACACGATTGTGGGTGAGACAACTTCAAAAAATCCCTGACGTGGAAGCCATCTCATTGGACCATATTGATACCATTGTTGCATGGAGGGTTGACACTGAGAGCCCTATCATGGACTTAGTCCCTGATTTGTTCGAGGTAGATCTGGACACACTGGAGCCAGAGGAGGTAGCAGCTGTACAGGAGGGAGAGGTAGAGGAGGAGGAGGAGGAGGTGACACCATCTAGGATGGGCAGCAATAGAGGATAGAGGCAACCTCCTATTTTTGCTTCTAGAGGATGACGGTGTCCATTTGTAGTCCATGGGGTAGGGTCTTCTTCCTCTAGAGGAAAAGGCAAAGCCATTCCCTATTCCCATAAAAGGGGCAAAGGAACTCAGTGATTGATTAGTTTATGACATGCAGATGACTCATGATGATGAATCATGATACACATTTATTATATTTTTTGTTGATATTTTGACTCTTGAGATTGAGTCAAGAATTAGGATTCAAAACTTGATTCACTATCGATATGCGATGTAGCACTAGACTTCTTATACATCTTATATATTAGCTTTCTTTTCATATTTATATGGCAATGCATTTATCTGATGTTGTTGATACTATAGATGCTAAAACAATTCAAAAAATGAATATTTTTGTACTTCTTAAATTTTGTCGATTTTTTCAAAAACCTCTCAACTTTAACGACTTTTTCAATTTCCGAACCCTTGCCGATTTATTTCTGAGGTCGACTTTTTCCACTTTGCTTTTAACGACTAATTATTGTTTATCCATAATTCTTTGGGACAAAAGATGCCTCACATCCTCCTCCTCATTTATGAAATAGGACTCCTTTGTCATGGAAAGAAAAACTTCATGCACATAATCCACTTCTCATCATGCATTTCTATTTTTATCTCAAGTTTTATTTTTATCATTTTCTATGAATTTATCTAACTGGACAAAATATAGTGAGATGATCTCATCCTGTCACTGGAAAATCTGGCATTGACCTGCACTAGAGATGAACCTCTGTGCTGTCTTTGCGCAGCACTGCGTAACACCTACGCAATTACAATGTCACTGCTGCTAAGACTATGCTGCACTTCCTCTTGATCTCCTACTAGTTGGAAACTTCGATGCTTTGGCCTCCCGGTCTCACACCCTGGCTTCAACACTAGATCACGACTGTTTGCCAACAGAAATATAGACTCCCTTTGAAGCTCTGCGCTGCCACAACGTAGCTCTGCATTGCCTCTACGTGGCACTGCGCTGCATCTCCGGACATTGCCCTCTCTGTCTTGCACTCTTCGGATCAGATAAACTTCTGGAGGAAAACTACCCCTGCCCCCACTGCAAGAATCTCCTCGATGATCTCTTTGGCTGCTCTGCGTTGCTGTCTTGAGAAATCGATCTCTTGATCCTACTCGATGTGTCTTCCAAATGCCCATCGAAGTCCTTATAATCTTCTCATTGAGTAATCAACGACCTAGATTAAAGTTTAATCAATGGCTCAGATCATATTGACTCAATCTCCTTTTTCTAGAAGATTTACACCCAGTTTTGTTAATACCCTTTAATTATTTTAATTTCGTAAGTTTATAATTAGGGATCCATTATAAATAATTAATTATTTTAATAAAACTGTCTCCGGGTGGAATTTCCCAAAACGATTTCTGGGTATTCTGGAATACATGTGTCCTAGCCTCTCTGCAAATTTTGAGGCTTAGAGCACGTCCGATGCTACGAGGAATCAACACTCCCTCTTAGCGAGGAATGTGCTTTAGTAATGCAACCTGCTGAAGCATCACCCTGACTCTGTAAAATCTCCGTCTGCGCTGCTGATGTCTGACATCATTGCCCATCAACTACTGCGCAAATGTTGCATTTGTGTTGTTGCTGAATCTACATGCTGCTGCCAACTGCATCTGCACTGCAACTCCCTCTCATCTGTTACTGCTGCAACTGAGAAACCATCCAAAATACTGAACCAAAGGTGTTCAGCGTGATGCATCTGTTGTTGGAGTTCTGCTTGCTGCTAGTCTCTGCGTTGACCCTCTGAAGTCTCTGCGTTGCTGCTGACTCCGCACTGTGCTAACTACACTGCTGCCTACTCTACTCTGCGCTCCTTAGTCTTTGGTGCTCCTAGCCACTGCAACTGTCACTCCGACATTCCTATGCACCAGCTGACATTGGTCCATCCTGCTACTTCTGATATGGGCTCCTGTAGCAAAGTACTGGTCCATGAGGTGGACTCCTCAATTGACCTTGGAGGTATTTGGGCAATCATGGCAAACTCCTCCTTGATCCTTGAGGTTGCAACCCGCAGGTCATGTTTCTCATCCTTATCCTTCTTCTTGAGAGGACACTACGTATCGTAGTGAGCAAATTCACCACACTGGAAACATTTGATCTTCGAAACGTCCTTCTTCTTGCTCCGCTGCTCCTGCTGCCCCTTTGATGCAAGGGATGCATTCTCCTCCTCCTCCTGAGGCTTCGTCCCACTATTGCTGCTACCATCAAGTTTGCACTTGACTAAGTCTCGCCTCATCTCTTCCTGTTGAAGAGCGGCCCACATACCTTCCCAATCCAACAATTTCTCTCTACCCAAGATACTCTAGACAAATACTTGTCATTCTTCTGAGACTGAGTTCAGGGCCAACCTCACCATTTTTGTAATTTGAGGTGGTGATCCTACAACTGCCAACTAATCTCAGACTTCCTGAAGCTTCAATAGGAACGAATCAATGCATTCCCCCTTCTGCATCCTCGCGGATCTCATTTTCTCTTCCAAGTACATCTTCCACTGCTCGAAAGATCCTTGATACAATGTGGCCAAGGCATCCCACATCTATTTGGTTGTCCCTTTGCCAGCAATGTGACATACAACGTGATCCTTCACTTTGTTGAGGACCAACCGCTTGGCCTTCACCATCTCAACCTTGTACTTCTTGAGTGGATCTGCATCGACGGGTTCAACTACCACACTATCGAAAGAGGCTTTGAGATCATGCTCATCTAGAAGGCAGGCAATCCTAACCTTCCAAATGACATAGTTGGATGTTCCGTCCAATTGATCTTGGTCTCTCATCCCATTAGCTGCCATCTCTGTCAACAAAAAGTCGAACTTCTCCCTCTCTCCTCATCGCAGTTACTAGGTTGTCCTACACACTCCCTGTTGGAGTTAGTAGATCGGCTCCTCGGTACTGCTACTCAGCAACTGAGAAATAGAATTCCTTGGCTCATATTTCGCTGAGGATGAAATTCCCTCAAAAGGTGTCTTCTTCCTTCTTCTGTCATTTTTATGATCCAACAAATGCTGCAGAAAATTGCGTCCCACCTGAAGATTGCTCTGCCCTGAATCTATTGCTATGCTGCTCCCTCTGCCACTGATAAATCACGAGCTGGAAATCTTACCTCTCTTGATTCACCTGCGCTTTGATACCATGTGAAAATTTGGAGAACCAAATTCCCTACTGCAGCAAACTGATATTATTTCTTCTAGTTGTTAATTCATGCATGTTATTTACGGTGTTACAATGTAAATATCGAAGTAAATATGACTGCAACCTTCACGAATTAAATTATGTGTGGGAACAAGAACTGAGTAAGAAGAAATAACACACACACAAGTGACACTGTTGTTTTTGGACAAATGTCCACGGAAAAATCCAATGTGGGAAAACTGGTGCAACAAGTGAGGGTTTGTATTATTATGCAGTAGTTTCTGAATACAACTCTTCGGATGCCCAAACTGGCAATCCTATACAGAGATCTAACTGGACAAAAGATAGTGAGATGATCTCACCCTGTCATTGGAAAATCTGGCACTGATCTGCACTGGAGATGAGCCTCTACGCTGTCTCTATGCAACACTAAGTCACACCTACATAGTTACTGCATCACTGCTATTGGGATTGCACTACACCTCTTCTTGATCAGCTGCTAGCTGGAAACTTCAGCACTCTGGGCTCCCAGTCTCACACCCCGACTCTGGTACTAGATCCTGACTGTTCCCTAGCAGAAATACGAACTCCTTCTGAAGCTTTGCATTGCCTTTGCGTGGCACTGTGCTGCCTCTCTGGACTACTGTCTACCCTCTCTGCCTTGCACTCTCCGGATCAGAGAAACTTCTTCTGGAAAACTATCCTTGCCCCTCACTGCAAGAATCTCCTCGATGATCTCTTAGGCCGCTCTCTTAAGAAATCGATCTCTTGATCCTACTCAATGTGTCTTCCAAATGCCCATCGAAGTCCTTATAATATTCTCCTTGAGTAATCAACGACCTAGATTAAATTCTAATCAATGGCTCAGATCATATTGACTCGACCTTTGTTTTCTTCTAGAAGATTCACACCCAGTATTATTAATACCCTTAATTTATTTTAATTTCCTAAGTTTATACTTAGGCATCCATTAAAAATAATTAATTATTTTAATAAAATTGTCTCCGGGTGAAATTTCCCAAAACGATTTCCGGGTATTCTGGAATACATGTGTCCCAGCCTCCCTACAAATTTTGAGGCTTAGAGCACATATGATGCTACCATAAATCAACAAAAGGATCATAGTATAGTCGCAGAGATTACATTGCAAAGGATATATATATATTGCAAAGGTTTTATGATTCACAATGTATGTCTCACTCTGGTGTGTTTGTGTATATGTATAATTGCAGAGGTTTGATGATTCACAATGTATTTCTCGCTCTGGTGTATAGAGATCTTATGATGGATGAGAGACCTTTGACCAATGGGTGTATAGGGAACTGGGATCTCCCCTAGTCAGATTATACCCCAGTTAGCATCCTGCCCACTTTGTGAGATAACCTCCCCATCTGGCTAATGGAATGAAGGACTTGGGATAAAGTGTGATCTCTACCCCTTGCAAAAGGTGGATCTCGTCCAAGTTGGTGGATGCAAGTGTTCTACTATCTGACTCTCAAGGGCCAAGATGGGAAGATCAGGGACAATAGGTTAGAATGTGATCCTTACCTCTAGTAAATTGATATCACCTATTGTCATGGACTTTGGATAAAGTGTGATTCCTACCCATTGTGGTAGGTTTGATCTCACCCATTGTCTTTGGATATAGGGTGGAAGTTGGATGCTCCCCTATATAAGATGACTTGGGGTGAGAGTGTCCCATAGGACCTTCCCCATTGTTGTAGACATGAGGTGAGAGTGTCCCATAGGATCTTCCTTACTGTCATTGGATTCTAGGTGGTAGCATTGGCTCCCCGATGACGAGGTTCCCGGGTTGTAGCATCGGCTACCCACTAACAGAAGTTCTAGGTTGAGCTGGGCTCCCCTATATGGTTCCAGGTTGAGCTAGGCTTCTTGGTGTTGTTCCGGATTGAGCTAAGCTCTCCGATGTTGTTGTGGGTTGAGCTAGGCTCCCATATGATGTCAGATTCTTCTTCCTCCTTAGATCGAGATTGTTCAACATCCGTAGATGGACATAAATGAGTCGGGATGCGATGTGATTGATGCTATTTCAAATGTCCGTACTAATAATTGGATATAGGATGGAAGCCGGATGATTCTCTATGATGATTATGTGGGTTGAGATGTACTCCCTTATGATGATTCTTCTTCTTCTAATTAGATTGAGATTGTTCAACCGATGATCAAAGGAATCAAGTTGAGTCGAGATGTGATGAGATGGAAATCTTATTATTGATATAGTAGGGTTTTGAGGACTGATCTCCCCTACCATTGGTTATGTATTCCTCTTCCTTTATGAGATGGGTCTAATTGGTGATAGAACCGTCTACCTTCTTTATGATTGAGATACGTCATGATGCAGGCCAATGATGAATATGCAAATCCTCCCTAGCTGAGAGGGAGTATTAAAATATGACAACCTCGGGACGAATTTCCTAAGTGTAATTATTAAAAGGGGAATAATATATGGAGTGAAATTCAAATTTCAAAGTTATGATTCTTGCCACAATAATTCAAGGCTGGCTTGCCCCAAAAAGGTCGAATCCATTCACCTATGAATTCAACTATATATATCTGTCAAAGTTCCTCCATCGAAGATAGATCAAGATGAAATTGTCTGAGGTTTTGTTGATAGGGAAAAATGACCTCATCAACATGTAAGGGACACCACCTGGTCGGGAACTTAAAGAAGCTCCTTTTCCATTGAAATGGTGGTTCTGACCGGTTAAATTGGGTCCAATTACCCTCTCTCTATCTCTACTAGCTTAAAGTATGACTTTCACCTACCAATAGAGAAGAGACATCAGATCGACTCTTCTTGCTAATCATGCAAGAAAGTGATCCTTAAGTTGACTTTATGGCCCAACCAAACCACTCTAAGATGCATCTAATCTTAGACCTATCTTGACTGAAGAAAGGATTAGTCCTTCTCTCAATCAAGAGCAAGCTAAGAGGTCAAGAAAAGAAACAAAAGTATGTTGAAATTGGAATAAGATAAAGGAAATAGATCAGGGAAATAGTTCCAAGATAAAATCCTTGTTTGAGCAAATGTATACAAGTAAATTCCTATTAAATAGTTAACAGACATCCAACTGCAAACATCTCCAATTTCCAATAAAACATATGCATATGAACAAAAAAAGATTCATGCCACAATACTGAAATAGTTCAAATACATGACATGTAGAAAGTGGGACATCTATAAGATTAAACTGTTAGATAGCTAATAGCTCAAGGAGATAAAGGTCTGTCCTTATGCAAGTTCCAGTGTCGAAACTAATTTCTAATTAACCCTGCAAGATAGCTTGACGAGATTCTAAATGACCATTTCAGTAAACAGTCAACAGTAGTGCTGAAAAGCAACATACATACTCATACTCTAAAATGAATTTGAAACTTGAAGAGTTTATTTACAATAATAGAGCAAACAATAATGCTGTACATTTGATTACAGAAATAAATCTTATTATAAAAATGAATCAATTACATAAAACTTCAAAGAATTACAATAACACAGGTCCTTTGCTGTCTCTAAATAGATTCCCTGTCTGCACAGATGGATATGATCTCACTATAATAGTGCAAATGAGTCTCAACTCCTTCTATACAAGTAGGCTGTAAGCTCTAGTATTACTCTGCCTCTTTTCTCTCGGATTCGAATCCATATCTTACAATCAGGTATGAGTATTTATACATAGTGGAAATATTAACAGTGCCCCTCTATTTCTCAATAACTGAGTTAATTAAAAGAAAATGAAGCAAAATGATTCCTTCGGTTGGGGTTCTCGCCAAATGTAGAAGGCCACTGTTGAGAAAAATGCTTAGTTTAGTTTTCTCTCTGATAAGTTTGTCCAACTTGTTTTGAATTGATAGGTGGAATTCAATTGCTTCAACAACTTTTGTTTATTAAAAAAATCCTTTTGCCACCTAGAGGGTTGCAAATAGAGGAAAAATGGCGAAAACAGGTCAAAACGCTATAATACATATAAAACTTCATTTATGCCGTGGGACCCTTTTTAAATTAATTAAGTGGCATTTTATTTATAATAATAATAGTGGCCGGAGTAGGAGTGACACATGGCAAGAGCTGAGTGGTATCGGAGGTAAGTCCATCGAAACTTTTTATAATGTGCACAAACAAAAAACGCCGATACGCTGATATTGGGAGGCTCCGATATGGAGTGGACGCGATATCTTTATATACCAAAATTAATACCATATCGGTTTTTATAGATCAGAGCTTGGTAGATGTCGGATATCGAAGGGATATGATTATCGGAAGTCAGAGGTAAGAGGTAATATCGCTAGCAGAATATTGGCAGAGTGCCATATTGGAATATTAGCAATCGGAGGGATTGTTGTATTAGAGTTTTTAAAAGCTTGATAAATGGAAAATCTCTGATAAGTGTTGACCCTGATAGGAAGGAGAGTAATGATGTGGCAGGTGTGTCCTCCCATCGGCTATATTATAATATGGTGGGACTTTGAGTTTTGATTAAATTTGAATTTATGCCATAAACCATATAAATATGAGTTCGGATTTTAAATATTTTTAATATAGCTCTGATACTATATCAATATATATATGTGCCACTTGTTTGAAGCCTTCGGCTATGACCACTTTTTTAAATGTGAAAGGTTTAAATCCGCTTTTAAACAATAAGCCATTACATAATAAAAGGCTTGGTCTTGGGGGCTATGAAATGCATGATACAAAAAAAAATAATATTTACAAATATAAACATTTCCAAAAAGCTAATTGTTTACAAAGAGACAAATTTATAAAATAAAAGGTAAAATACATTATATAAGACCAAAGCAGTGAAAAACATCCAATCTTCAATTCGGTGCTATTTGCAAACCAAATGTCCAAATGAGATCCAACGAGTTATAAAAGGAAGATAGGAACAGATTGAGCTCATTGCAGCCATCCAAATACTCAAAATCAAATAGTAATATGACCAACCATTCAATCAAAGGGTCCCCATAATTAAAATTAAGTCAATAATGGGGGGCTTGTGTTTTTACCACAACAGGTTCGTATAGAGTCTAGACATGTCTCTGTGGTTGGCTTGCTACTGGACTCACGCATCCATGGATAATGTCCTCGCTGTTTTGGAGTTCTCACATCATGTTATGGCATTGGTTCATATGGCACAAGTTTTGTTCATCACAGAGAATTATTGTATATCACATAGACACAGAAAGGATCATGGTATAATCATACAATTTCGTTCTTTATTTATCACAGAGATTGTATTCTTTATACATCGCGAAGGATCAAAGCAGTATATGCATACATATTGTATATCTCTCGCTTTGTAGTAAATATATGGTCTTTCAGGAGTATGAATATTGGTATGATGTTGGTTGCAGAACGTGTATTGATATGCGCATAATTTGGCGTACAATATAGTTGACACTATTTCACATGATATGTCTAGTTCCTTGTCAATTACATGGATAATTTTTTTGCAATAACATTACATTTCTCTTTAGTTATATGTATAGCATCGATCAGTATTGGTAAGATATTATAAACAACATGGGTATATTGGTATGACAGTATCATTGGCATCTTAGTTGAGAATATGACATTATTGTCATCTCAGTTGTATCCCTTAGTAACCATGCATGACCTTAATGATCATGACCTTAGTGACAATATGATGATGATGACAGCAATGGCAGGGCAGATCCTTGTTAGAGATGTATGGCCTGATGATGAGGTCGTGATGTATACAACGCTATATATATATTTGATCTCTGCTATGTATGCTCACAACATCATATATATTTAATCTCTGCACTACATATTTGATCCTTGTGATATATGGTCATTACAACAATATCGTTGTGTAAAAGCACAATATCACTCAGCATTATATATTGGCATTGGCATATTTATGGCTCCACTGAACAACAGTGGTATGGCAATACAGTAATGACATTGGCAGATTGGTATGATCCCATCTCATGTATATATGCAGAGCTCTTGTTACCTGGAACCCTAAAGAGAAACTTTGATTCTACTACCGTGATGTTGCAGTAACCCTTCTTCATGTTGACAATGTTTTGTATTCGAATCTTGTTCACAAACAAAGTTGTGAACAAGATTTGGTTAGTCCTTAGTTAGCCTGATGTAAAGGATCATGTCTCATAAATTATAATATTGTACTTTGAATCACATCTGAACAATTAATGAAATCTTATAAAAGAAGAAGAAGAATTCCGGGTTTTCTCCCTTGTGGGGTTTTGCCCTGGTCTCTGAGCAATCCTGGTGTCTTTATGTGTGCATGCTTTTCTTCTTTTGTTTCTTTATGTTCTGTTGCAGTATTGATGTTACTAGTTAGTGTTCTTTCTACACAGTTGCTATTAAGATGTTATAATGCTGTGGGGTGAATTCTATGTGTAAAAGATTTTATGCAATTGTCAAAAGAAAAGAACAATACAACCCTAAGCAAAATTAACACATGTTGTCGATGCTTAGGCTCTGCATTCAAGTCAGTCAGATGGCTCTGTGACTCAACTCATTAAGTCACCTCTTATTGGAGGAAACTCAGAGGAAAATGATGGGATGACTGATTGTTCCGAATCTTTTGACTCGCCCTTGCCACTGATCAAGACAGAGTTGCCCCTTCTAAATCCCATGATGTTAAGGAGATCAACAATGTAACTTATTTGAGGTTCAGCTCTGCTGCTGGAGAGGAGGATGACCCATCAACCATGGGAAGTGGAAGTGAAAAATTTGCATGAGACCAATGGGGGTGATCCATCCAAGTGTGTATTGTCTTGGCAGACATGACAATTTCTGTAGTCGACATGGAAGTATTACTAGAAGATGTCTGAATCAAACAATGGAGCACACGTTTCTCAGTCACACTCACTCTGGGAGTATTTCAAATGCAGAGTCTGGTTCAAAAAGACACATGGGAAAGTCATGTTGCGAATTAAAGAGGCAAGAAAGAAAGGAGGAAGTGGAACAAAGGGCTTGAACTGCTTATAGTGAAGACGAATATAAGAAGCTAGCTGATTCCACTTTGAAAGAGTTTCCCAATTCTAGGCAACAGGAATCTGTGAAACAATTTTTGAAGATATTTGATGTTATGTTGAAGAAGGATTTTGATGGAGGTCTCCCTCTTGAAAATGAGAAAGCAATTGGTGGCAAGTTACTGCATCCAAGCTACAGAGCAAGGAGATGGCATTAGTCTAAGGGTTGATTAGATTGGAGAACAAACTGCAGGAGGAGAATGCGGAAAATGTTTCACCCACAATTTATTGTCACCTACCCTACAGAAGATCAAGAGAGACAAATTGACTTGGGAAGTGACAGAGGTGGAAATGGGAAGGGTGTTAGAACAACATGTAGAGTTGATTGAGAAGTCAAGGTCGAGGGAGAAGTATAGAAACATGAAGAAGTTTATCTTGACGAGTTTGAAAAAATTGCTAGTCTTAATCACTGTAAAGAAAGAAAGCACAGTGAAGCCTTGTGAGTCCACATATGCGAAGTCTAGTATTTATGACACTGAGAAGTTAGTTTCCAACCGAGCTCCTGAAGTTGGGAATGAAGCTATACATGAAATGCATGTAAATGAATTAGAAAAGAGTCTTGTGAATAAAAGCATGCCTTCGTTTAACTTGAGTAATTCTTACGGACATACTTGTAGTCATGGTTTCTCTTCTTTGGACAAGGAAGAATCTATATAAGTGGAGATATTCCAAGATAAGAGTGATAATTTTCTGTAGGATGTTCTAATAAGGAATATGCAAAAACAATGCCCAAGAAATGCTTGTGTCGAGCATACAAGTAAAGAAGAGTAGCTAGGAAGGACATTCAGAATGATGCCCATCATCCTGTAATGGGCTTAGAATGTGTTGGCCAAGAGAACTCAACAAGAAAATGTGTTACCCAGTGGAGTGACAAGGTAGCAGTAAATGGTGGTTGAATCTGTGTCAGGATACCAAGCGAATGGTGATAGTAAAACCAACTCACATACTTGAAAAGCCCATTTCTAGCACAACTTCTTCAAATGCCCTTTCAACACTATCTGCTTTTGTAGTTGACGCTAAGATTGTTCATGCAATACACACAAGATGTTTGTTGCCAGATGATATGCAATCAGGTAGTAAGATGATGAATATAGGAACTGTAACTCAATCTCCGGGGATAGAAAAACAATTGACAAAAGGAAATGATCAATCGTCAAAAGAAGTATCGGAAAACAAAGTTATATTTAGGGAGATGGGGCTGTTTGCGTGGAATTTACAGTTTGATGATGATACTCACAAAACTGTGATTGAAGATGTCTTTAAAGAGGATGATGAGGGTCCAGGTCTTGTCAAACATGGTAATGTTGCAGAAGCCCTAGATGGTTGGACTGAGGTGAAGGAAATAAATATTGGTGTTAATGATAAAAGGACAGAAGAAGTGGTGTCATTTTCTGTTGGTGAGTCTGCAAAGTTTCTCTATAGAATAGAAAGGGATATAGATAAGGCTAAAAATCTAACAGTGAGGAAACTTCTCTACACCGAAGCTAGGCAAATTGATAAGAAAATATACCAAATATAAAATAAAATTGAGATGAGAGTATATTTTTACAGGAAAAAAAAACAATTGCCACGTGATATGAAAGGGACATTTTGCGGCTTGCGGCTTGCCACATTGGTAAAATTCAAGAAGATAGTAAAATTCTGGATCAAGAATTGGATTCCCTGAAAAAGTGGATCTTTCAAGTAGAAAGGAATGTGTAGGCCATTAAGAAATAATTGCAGACCTTGAACTTTGGTTTAGGGCAATTGCAGGATAAATACCATGTTGCAAATCCTATTAGGCAAGAAGCACTAAAGGCTCTGAAGAGGCAAGAGGATGAGATATATGCTGAATTGGTTCGCAGAATTGGTGCATCATATCAAAATTGCATTAAAAAAGTGGTTAGGAGAAAGAATCTCACAGAATTGCATATGAGGCAGGTAGGCCAAGGAACCAGAAGGATGACTAGAACAAGAGGGCTGAGGTACATATGTCCTAGCAATTGACAAACCGAGGTTGGGTATAGTTAATATGGCATCTTTATTCACCAATTTGACCAACATCAATATTTGGTAAGCTGAAGTACTTGACTAATGAAGCCTTGGCAGAACTGCTGCCTAAGGGTGCATCATATCAAAATTGCATTACAAAAGTGGTTAGGAGAAAGAATCTCGTGAAATTGCATGATGCAGGTAGGCCAAGGGACCAGAAGGATGACTATAACAAGAGGGCTGAAGTACATATGTCCTAGCAATTGACAAACCCAGGTTGGGTATAGTTAATATGGCATCATTTTCACCAATTTGATCAACATCAATATTGGTAAGCTGAAGTACTTGACTAATGAAGCCTTGGCAGAACTGCTGCCTAAGGGTGATTATGGTTGGCAAGTAAAAAGCGCAATCTTCCCTGACAATAGCCATCGTTCAGCCCCAAACGAAAAGGAATATGAACCATGAATTATTGGTGAAGGATGTGTTAGTGAAGAATTTGTTGGAATAAGAAAAATGGAAGGGGAAGATGTAGCGCTGAGAATTTTTTTTTGCCTTAGTAGTAGCATATATTTGTCCTCTTAGCTTATAATTGATCTGTGAATCAATGAATGAAGATAGTGAATATTGCAGAATGACATCTCTCACGAACATGTTGATTATTGGGCTGCAAGAACTAAATAGTAAAGAGGGATGCTGGAAGGATTCAAGAGTTCTCATTCTTGAAGATAGAAGGAAAAAATTTAGAGCACCTGACTTTGGAATTGCTTGGGGACTAGCAATGTCGTGAAGGAGGGACTATAATGTTCCATATTGAGTAATTGCCCAAGGGAGGACGAAATAACCTATACAATCCCATAGGCTATAGTCATTGATAAATTGGGAAACCCATTTTCCAATCGTTTGGGGCAACATTGGATAAATATTGGGTAGCTGGGGAAAAAACCCAAATTGGGGTCTACAAATGTAATCCCTCACATTAGATTAAGTGAGAAAGGCCCCCATGAGGAATCTATAAATAAAGGAGAGATAGAATCATTTGATCATGGTTGATTTAGATTAGAATATCTCTATTTCTTTTGAGCTGCGACTCTGAGGGTTTTAACTTTTAAGACTTCCCTTTTCCTTTGTCTAGTTTCGGTGGAGGTGATCCCACTCTAGCCGAAATTCCTTTTATTTGCCCTATTATAGCACGATATTTTGAAGTATCTCTGATTCTGTTTTGGTAGGTAAGGAAGCAAACTTTCTCTGGTGATTACTTGGTCAGTCAAGCCCTGTACAAGAGCAATAAAGATCTTTTCGTGGTATGCTTGGTTGTCACAAGTCTTTCTAGGGCAGACAAACATCTCTCTATGGTTTCTTGTGGCTCTTTTGAGTTTCAAGCTATTGTTTAAGGAAAGCAGGGCTGTGGAAGGCCCTCTTTGAGGTATTGAACTTACCAGAAGATAACACGACCCTCCCTCCAGACAATGAAATCTATTCCTCATGCCTAATAAACCCTAGACCTTTGATCTAAGCCGTGGGTACCTTTCTCAATTGTTTGAGGTCATATCGAGACCTTGATTTGGAACAACGAAGATTTCTAGGGCTCACCTGTGGTCAACACTAATTATGGATAGTTGGTGGATAACAAAGGTCATAACGAGGTTGTTAAGAATAGTGGAAATCTTGGGACCTCTTGAGGTAGTGAGCCAAATTCCCTAAAATAGTGTATACACCCCAACCCATCTGAAATTCGACCAATTTGTACTACATGGGAAGCTTTGGGTGGCAGGTTACAGTTGCATAGCCTAAAGTAGCCCAACACACTCAACTGGCAACACATGATTGGCAGATTAGTGGACAACATACAACCAACTAGGGCACTGCCAGTACTTTGTAGGCAGAGATTAGTTTATAAACAAATTAGTTTGTAAGTGAACAAAGCAGTTATAGGGTTGTTATTGTTAGAGTTGTAGAGGTGGAGATTTTATATTTGATAGACAACTACTGTTGGATACTTAGAACTGCTGATTGTTATATTGATGTACTATAAAGCATAATATGATCTGTATCATTGAATACTCTATGTTATGTATGCTCAAAGTTGAAAGAATATTGTGGAAATATTTGTAGTGTTTGTCTTATGAACTGTCACTCTAAAGGAAAAAATCCCCTTGGAAAATGGACTTACTCCACCAAGCAAGCACCTAAAGAGGCAATAAATCATCTCCTACATGCTAAGACACCAACCCGATGCAAGAAAACTTCTAAAGCTACCACAAGCTTTATGTAACTTATAGTTTATTTGTTTATTCCCATATCTTCTACATAACACCCTCTGCTGTAACTAGTACAAGGGCCACCCAAGTGACCACAATAGGCACCAAAAGTTGCATCAAAACACTGAGGGGAAGCATGAGTACTCTCAAGGTCATCTTCCCCAACTTTTTGAACTAGGCTTAAAGTCTATTAGTCTTACCAGAGCCACAAGGCTCAAACCTCATGTTTCTTAGGGTAGTCCTCCAGTCCTATACTCATGTACAATAGGCATCTTGAAAGTTGGCCTACTCTTGCCACAACTCACTAAGTTACAACCCCAAGCATTGAAGTCTCACACAACTCCATTCCTTCTTTCGGATTTCGACATCGAAACTCTAGTATTAAGTACTTTGGCTTCTTAAGATGTGGTCCCATAACCTATCGAGAATTATAGAAGGAAACAAAAACACTGACATAAGTAGTTGATGTTGGATATTGGATAAACCAACGCTCCCCATGTGTTTCATGACATGGACTAATCGCCTTTCGTGGATCCTTATCTATGTCGATGCGATTGTTGACTAACACCAACATGTTTTGGTTTAATGACAATTGTGATTCCCAACAATTGGTATCAGAGCCAGTACCTTCACTCACAACCTAACAGCTCGAAGGTAGATCCTTAGAACACAAATGGCAAAAACAAGGAAGAAGGCTTGCAAACCCTTCGAAGGTGTCACCTCATCAGTGGATAATCAAATTGGGAAAGCTCCATTGTTCAATGGAAACCATGAAAAATGGAAGGAAAGAATGAAGAATTTCTTAATGGCTCAAGGTCTTGAAGTCTGGGATTCAATAATTTTTTGAAGTACAATAGAAGATGAAGAATCCAAGAAACATAGTACAATAGCAATAAAGGCAATTTTGAGTGGGCTACCAGATCCTATAAAGGCCAAAGTGAAAAAATGTTTATCAACAAAATATATGTAAGAAAAACTTCAAGATCTTCACTCAATAGGAGCATTGTCGATAGCTTCTAATCAAGAAGATGGTGAAATAAAAGAAGGAAATCTAGAACCCATAAAGGAAGCTGAAAACAAGAATGAAGACAACAAGACCAAGGAAGACCTAGAAGATGAAGAAGACTTCAAAGATCTAAAGGCAAAACCTGAAGTTGCGCTAGAAGAAATAAGCAAACTAAATAAGGAAAATGAGGAGCTCAAGAAGCAAGCAGAAGATGGTGACTATGATAAGACAAGGAAGGAAGTTGATTCCTTTAAGCCTCAAGTACAATAAAGAGATAAGGAACTCACTAAGCTTAAGGAGGAATTTCATCAAAACAAGAAAAGGCGTCATGAAGAAATCTTATCCATGACAAATCAATTGGATAAAGCAAAGAAAAGGGAAGACATTTTGTCAAGCCGTCTTGAACAAAGACACGAGGACTTGAACAAACTTGTAGCAAAAATTGGTCAATACAAGGAAGAGGTCTTTTCCCTTAAATCTCAGTTGGAAGAAGCAAAGAAACAAGCACAAGGAACTGAAAAGGTAATGGAAGTTTTGGCTCTCCTGGAAGGTCAAGTAGGTGAAGCAGAAAAGGAAGAAATCCTATGACATACCAACTTGCAGAAAAAGATGAAGATATCTTCAAATTAAAATAAGATATCACCTCTCTCAAGGCCGAAACATGTGACGTAACAATGATGAAGGAAGAAATGGAGATTAGTCTAGCAAAGAAGGATGAAGAATGCAAGAAAATGAAAGAAGAAATTGATATCCTAAAGGAAAAAGTCGATCATCTCAACAAGAGTCTAAAGAGCTCTCAAACCCTAGATGACATCCGAAGTCATCAAAGATCCCCCCTTGATAAGTTAGGTCTTGGTTATGTAGGACTACCCTTAAGCAAAAATGATGCAATCCCTAATGCATCAAACAACAAGGATGTGGAGAATCTTGAAAAAAATGTTGATGCTCCCAGTAGGTATGAGTTTGTAAAGAGTATGGATGTTTACAAAGTCCATTGTGCACATACCATCCAACTCATTAAATTGTGTATGTGTAAGGACTACACACCATGGCAAAGTGAGTATCTAACTTGGTAGTCAAATCATCCACTGAAAGCATCTATACTCTTTACATATTCTCCCTTGTAGGTATGGGCTTCCTCGAGATCATCAAATAAATCGACACTCGGCTAATTGATGGATTTCCCGCAAATCTCTATCTCACTTTATGCAACCAATGCATTAGCTATATAATCATAACATCATAATCTCATAGAAAATAATCCACATGCAAATTATTGGATGTCATTTTGAGAACATAATGTCAATTTTATCATACCATCCTAAATAGTAGGATACCATGTGCTTATGCATGCTATCATTAAACATGTCAACATGAAATTTGTATATAATTACCACATACCTTCAGATCATGAGATGCCATCATAATATTATAACATCAACATATATGTATCAGAAACACAACAATAAATCAACATAATAAAGTAAACTATATGTTAACTCAACCTCATAGCATAATATCATATAATTATGATAATCATCTTAACACATATCACCCGAGAGACATGGCCCGACCCCCACTTCTATTTGCTGTTGGTCCATTTTACATATATCTTGAGGAATATACGCCAGATTGATCGATGAATCAATCGTCGGGATTGGAGAAGAATTTGGCTTGAGCTGCCATAACCCCATGCAACAAAAATCATGATTGATCATCAAAAATAAAATTATCTAGTCTATGTAAACAATGAATACTAACTATTACATTTAAAGCAATAATATCATTTAACATTCACCTTGGATCTAGAGTAAATTTTCAATACTATTTTCATCAAGATACTAATTGCTTTTCAATAATTATTTCTTCGTCCAACAAGGAAGTTGATAATTTATAAAATAGGTACGGTCACCCTATTAATATGTTCAAGTATTTATATCTTTTCCTTATTTAAGTGCATTGTTAAACTTTGAAGTTAGCCTCATCATCTAGAGCGTTAATCTCTAGCCATGTATTCTTTTGCCACTTAGGGAAATTTGGTGAAATCCAACATTAAACTATTATTGCTTTTACATGTGTTAAATCATCAAGATTAAAATGTAAACTCTTGGCCTTGTATATCTTTGACCGTTGTCCATGGTTCTTAGTACTTACATCAATTTGCATCATTGTTGAAACATCCTGATTTTATCACAAAAAATTGTGAAATTGCAATTTTTTGGCCTGGCTGATTTTGCTGATGTTTGCTGATTTTTACCAATATTTGCTTGACTTTTACAATTTGTCGGTTTTCCATACCCTTGCTGATTTGATCCCAATGGCGATGTTTGCAACATTGCTTTACATCTTTCAAAAATCTGCTAGTACTTCTATTTCCAATAACACAGAAACCTTAAGTCACCATTGTTTAATTATCATTATTCTCTTTCTTGGAAAGATTGATTTGTTTGATCCAAATATATAACATGCAATGCAATTTTCTTATTCTTTATGTTAGGTATTTGCTCATTAGTCTTTAAGACTCAATATATCACATAGTCTATTTCCTTTAACTTTGTTGAAGTTATCTATGGTTTGGAGAGGTTATCAAACTTTGAGCATTGGTGGGATGCTTTTGTTGGAGAGGAGATAATATTAGAGTAAGTTTCAGTGACTTATAGGGATGATGATGGTATATGAGACCTATCCCTCATTAGTAAGGTGAAGAGAGGAGATAGGAGAGGAGTTGGGAGGGGTTAGAAGGGCAAGGAGGAGGAATTTGATTACTTATGTTAGTAGAAGAAAGACTTGAGTTATATCAAGTACTTTAGATGGGAAAAGCACAATTACTGTGCTTCTTAATGATTTGGGAGGAAGAAGGGAAATGGTAAGAAATGACAACAATAGTAGGAGTTTGTAAAGAGTATAGATGCTTTCAGTGTGGATGATTTGATTGCCAAGCTAGATACCCTCTTTGCCATGGTGTGTAGTCCTTACACGTACACAATTTAATGAGTTGGATGGTATGTGCACAATGAAGTTTCGAGACGTATGGTTTATGACAAAAAATTTGCAACAAGTTACAAGAACAAGAGGGAGGAATGCTTGTGGAGTTGGGTAACGATCTCACATATCCTATGGAATTAGGTTTCATATCTTTCTAGATACCTTCAGGTGGTGTTCTTGAGTTAGACGTTGTCATGTATGTTCTTGATTTAATGAAGAGGCTGGTTTCAATTTCTTGTATGACATATTTATATTGTTGGGTTGAGTTTGATGGTTAGCATGTCAACATCAAAAGATAGCAATCTTGGATATAGCTGAGTTTTGTCTAGAAAAGTGTAAGTAGGTGGTCTTTATAGGTTGCTCACGTACCCATTTGAATAGGTATGCTATAATGTCATGATGGAAGAGGTTTTCTCTAGCCTCGAGGAGAGAGTCACAACACTAGATGTGGAATCAGTGATTGATTTCTCGATTGCAACTGATGGGAATATGAAAGAGAACTAAAATAAGTTGTTACAAAAAGATATTCTCTTAGCAAGAGCTAACTAACCTTGATGAGACTTACTCCAGTTGTCAGGGTTTCTCCTAGGAAGAGGGACTTGCCCTAGATGGTTGATGCATGCATGGATTTCAATATTTGTGAGATTGTATTCATGTTGGGTTGCTTTGAGTTTAGTGTAGATCTCAATTCGTTATTTGATAGATTTGACACACTTATATTGGCTCTCTATGCTGATGAGTTCATTATAGTAGGATGTCCCAAACAGTACATGATGTGTTGTGAGAAGATTTTGAATGGTGAAGATGGCATGAAGGATAAATGAGGTTGGCAGGTTGGTAATGCAATGTTCTTGAATATCTTAAAGAGAGTTGGAAGTACAATGGGAATCGATGATCCAAATTCGTGTTTCCTCAGGCTTGTCGACAATAAGCTATTTGACTAAGACCCTAGCAAATTAGAGATTCTAGATGTAGAGCAAGTATCTCGTGTTTGGCAAAGAACACTTTCCTTGTTAAGATAATAGGGAGTTGGACTTTTAGTGCCTCAGAGGGCATTCCCTAGTGCACCATTAATGGTGGCAATGAGTAGAGAAGATCTTGGTGCATGCAGAGCAATCTTGTATAATAGTGCATAAAATAGTCTTAATTTTAACAATAATAGTTTACCCACCTTCAGTATTTCCATGCAGTAGTGAATGAGGGTACATGGGAATTTATGGAGGACAAAGAGATAGAGGGCAGATGCATGCACCATCCTTAGTTTAGTACTAGTTTAGATACTTTTTATGTTTAGTAGTTTGGTTCAATTTCTAAGTTCGATTGAGTTTGTAGTTGCATCCACAATTAGTTAGGGGTGCTTTGCATGTGGAAAGTTTCTAGTATTATATAGGGGTGTGTTGAGAAATCTAGGGCATCATTAAATAGGTGATTTCTCTATTATGATAATTGCTTGTGAGTGTCTTTTTACTTCTTGATTATGATCTTCTCTTCTTGAGTTATTATTGTGTTCTTTTCATCAAGACAACTACCAATTCATCACAATAAAGAGACAAGAGACACAATATATACGCTGTCAGCTAGGGCCAAAACCTCTCACTCTTTGAGAGGAAAACCCAAACAAATTCTTCTTATAGAACCTTTAGTTGATGAATACCAAGACCATGACAAAGACCCTTGACACTAGATCCCTTCCAAGACCAAGTCACGGACTCACAAGCCTCTTCTTTACCCTTAGATCAACGCTGCTCTTCTTCTTCTTCTTCTCAACTTCCTTCAAAATTTCAGCCACTTCTTGTAGGTCTGCATCCCCTGCTTCAAGAATAGTCTCCTCAAGAGGGAGACTATTTTCTCTTTCTTACTCGGCTTCCTAGAGCGAAGTTTTCCACCCAAACAAGATCACTTTTAGGTGACTGCAATCTTTGACCTTTCCTTGCAAACTTCAGACCTACAACCTTTGCACGTGTGAGGGTAATCTGGCCCAAAAATAGTCCACAATGAAGACTTCTTTCGTTCGCTATCCATCCTTCTTCCCTGGCTGACTTTAAGGGTCCTTCTAAGATGAATTGCACACTTCTTTTTAGAGACTTGCTTCACCGAGTTGATATCCTCCAAATGAGGCCGAGCACTGCTATATATAGTTTTTTGCCCATGTCTATTAGGCCGATATGACGTCTAGAATAGGTTGACTTCATCTTTCTCGAATAATCCTTACATTGTAGGCCGGCTTGAGTGAGGGCTAGTGACAAGGTCTTGGAGAGTGACTTACTGTAATGTTCCTAAACAGGGAATTAAGTGATAAACAAAGCACGCAAACAATCCAACAATCAAAAAAACGAAATACATATCAAGCACCCTTGAAAATGCTGGAAATAGAGAACTGCTGAGCCATTTTATTAATTCTTTAGGAGCAAATACAATGATAAAATAGTATGGTGCACCTGGTCTTGTCTCTAAGGACAAGCGTGACAAAACCCAGGTGAGGAAATGCTGATCTGATGGCTGCCAATTGTTGCACCAAAACTGATCTGCGCTGCGCAGAAACTGCACTATCTACTGGAATCAAAGGGTTGGAATCATTGCTTCCTGTGCTCAGAAAATTATAAGATTTCAGCTCCTGACTCCTTAGCCAAAAACCACCAAAACTCAGGAAGGGTTTGGTCTGGTTTAGACTTCTGAAATTCGACCCCTAAGGAGCCCAACCTTCGCTGCAACTGCAAAGTTCAGCCTACTAGAATAGAGCTGTAAAACTTCCTAGAGACTTGCCCCAAATCAGTGAGATGAACCCTCCTACGAATCTCCTTCCTTCCTAGCTGTGATTCCACGCTATAGCTCTTCCCCTCAAGACCCACACGTTCCTTGGACTGGCTCTTTGCGCTGTCCTCCAAGACTAGAAGTCAAATTGCCTGTTTGCTGCCCTCTCTTGCTCCAAAACTCCTCCTGAGTGCTGACCCAATGATGACATTCGAATTCCCTGGTTTCTCCGGCTAACGACTGGCCCAATGAAGCTCTTTCCTCTACTGCTGGCCCATAAATACGCACTTCCTGGTGATGTCTGAATGGATGTGCTGTAGATACTTCCCGGAACTCCTCAAGATGCTATGGAACTGCCTTCCTAGGGTGGCACTCATAGTCCCTCGAAGGTAAAGGTTGAATCTCTCGCTTGAGAGATTCATGGCTGAACAACCAGTTGACTCGGCTAAGGAGCTCGAGCAAACAGTAGAGAAAATTTCGATATGAAAGAGTGAATGAATCCCCAAGTGAGAGGCTCCTCCTCCTTATGACTTCATGGGCCTTCCTTTGCCTCATGCGGGCCCCTCTAACAGCTATACGAATTCCCTCCAAGCAATTCGAATTGCCTAGTACGCATTCCCACGTGGGTGGCCCCCACCTTCCACTAGCAAACTAATCTTGCCATATTTTCTCCTAAGTCCCTAAGTCGAAACTACTTGGGTCCTTTTGCTTGGCAAAATTGTGTAGAGAAAAGCCTGTTACAAATGCTTTTGGGAAGGGACATGACACTTATAAAACAAATATGACTCTTTACAATGTGTAACATGCCTTCATTACATGACCATGACTCTTTAGACTTTTATGACTAGATGACAATATCCCCAAGGGCTCTCAATGGGAGCCTTAACTAAAATTAAAATCTCTTGCTCATGAAACCCATGATGCAAGCATTACATTACTTTTATTTTTCTTCTTCACATCTTTTACATAAAATCACAATTACATGTCAATATGAAGACTGAACCTAGTTACACTTTTCAACAGGGTGTAGATCCCTAGAAGAGAGAGATGCATACATGCATACTTTCACTCATTGATCCAGGAGGATCCCCAGACACAACCAATTGAAACAATAAATCTCAAGCAATGTGGGATAATTCTAGAAGATTATCATAGTAGGCACTATGCACGACACTGTGTGATGAAGGCTTGTGGATTTGCAATAATAGTAACACTCTGATAAGAAGGCATATCAAATTAGTTCTTGATCAACTTGGGAATTTAGAAGGCATTAATGTGAATGTGTTGATAAAACAACCATAATCCAATGATGATGCAATCTCCATCAACTTATGACTTAGGTTGGAAGATGATTATGCATTAGATGAGAATTAACCACAAATGTTCACTTCAAAACCTCATCACAAGTCCTTGCTTTGATCAACATTGTGTTTGTGCCTTATTAAGATGGTTTCAATGCTCTCAATTTTGGTATCCCACACCTTGATAGCGTTTCATGGTTGAGAAGAGGTGAGTGGAAGTGACAAGAAGGAAGAGATCATTTCATGCCATGGATCATATGACCAAAGCTTGCATCTCTTGAGTTATTGCTCATCCTATCAATTTGAGGGCATTCACAATTGTAGTATGGAGTGTAGTAGAGCATTAATTGTAAATAGAAAGGTAGGCCTCTAGATTCAAGGTGGCTCTAATTCAAATTCTTCTTCAAATATCACTGTCTTCCACATTGGAGAGTTTGAATAGTTTGTAATTAGTGCATTCTTTGGGAGAATAAGCAAAATTTGTGTTCATTTTATAGCGTTAAGAATCCATTGATATCCTCCTAGAGGACATCAAAGATAATTTTTTGCAAATTAAAGGCTATTATTGATGTATAACGTTGTGATCCTTCTTTTCAGTGGATCAATTTGTCAGTTGAGGTGGACTTAGAGATGTAGCCCATATGGGTGAACTCCGTAATCAATTTGCAGAGTTCTACTTGTGTTATTTCAACTCCAATTTTTAAATTTCAGTCTTTGAATGCTGATTTTTAATTAATTAAGCCAATTTTAAATGTAATTGCGGGAAATAGGGAAGCTAGTCATAAGAATTTGAATTATTGGGTTTTTAAAAACAAAGCTTTTAGCACTAATTTTGGAGAAAGTTTGGTATTAGAGTTGTTGAGTACTGATATGATGCTTTGGATTTGCTTAAAGAGTACAATCTTGAGATTGTTTCGAGACGTGCATTCCAAACACAAGAAATACTATTAGTATATAATGTCCAACGATTGACCACAAAAGTAGGTCGGTGGGATTGAAGAGTATAACCAATATGAATACAATGTGGGAATGCCTTACAGGTTGAGGATTCCTCTTTGGACGAGTCCGTGGGTTCATACAATGATACCTCCGAGGAGCACGAGCACTCATGCGGAGTTGATGATAGTAGCCCAGATGTGCATGTGGTAGAACGATATGGCGAGCAACTGATTGTTCCCATGTAGGAAAGGGATCCGAGAGTAGATGAGCGATTGATGATTCAGTGTAGAGAGAAAATAGAGGAGCATGAGATAAATGACACACATAGTGTGCGGGGTGGGCCAATGTTGGAGAGTCAGCTAGTGGCTCATGTTGAGCCCATGATGGAGGATGCGCAGACACCCTTGGAGCCAACCCTTGGAGTGGAGCAGACAAATGTGCAGGTAGCCTCCAGGGAGGTAGTATTTGCAGACACTTGTCCTCAGGAGGTGTTGAAGGTTGACAGGGTAGTGTTGTTGAAGGCTAGTAGACGACAGGAGGTACATATAGGTGCAGTGGCAGCCAATAGAGCTAGAGTGTTTCTGGGCAGCGACCCTCTCCAGGAGCACATAGACAGGGCATGCAACTTAGTTTGGCCACTCGTACCTTTTGTACGGAGAGAGACAGGGTTCTCTCAGTGTATATTTTCGGCTGACCAGGTAGAACAGTGTGGGTTGAGTATGGATCAACATCAACATAGTATACTTGTTCCTTACATCGGAGTCCATGGCCTAGATAAGCGGAAGATCATGAGTTGGTATCCTATTGATGGTGTGATATCCTTAGTCAGAGGCATAGTAGAGCAGAGACCCCCAGACATGTTAGAGACTACATGCTCTAGTTGGTAGTGGGATACAGGTTGAAAACTCTCCAACATTCCATCCCGGAATCAGGAGAGTAGGATTAGTGGTGGATTGAGTCAGGGGCTAGAGTGGAGAGAGGTGATGCATTGGTACGCAGTTGGTAGGGCAACATTCACAACCAGAGCTATAGCACAACATCAACCATGGAGCATTGATGCTCCTTCTTGGTGGTATTGGGATCTAGGTGGATCTACTAGTAGCAGGTTGAGTCAAAGATGGACATGGGATCCAGGGATTGGAGGATCTAGTCATGTTTCGATTGCTTGGAGGCGTGACGTGGACCAGTGGTTTGTATGGGATACGATCATACGAGCATTGGGTCTCAGTTCCGTTAGGCCACCAGATTGGTCCACAGATTCAGATTTCTTAAGGGCAAGCAATCTTGGGGTGAGAGGACTGTCATGTCCCCATTTTTACTCTTATTCATAATACAACTAGGGTGGATTTCTTTCCAAGGCAGTGGATGGGCAGGTTAGTGTAGCAAGTTTATGTCATCAGGGGTCCCGATGGAGTTTTGAGGAGTTTTTATGGGATTTGATGGCATTCATTTGACATATCATCTGCACAATTTGCCTTTCGTTTTGTCGCATTTCGACAACTTTCAAAACTCAACGTTATTATTGGGCATAACTTAATTAATTATGCTCGAGGTGGCCCAGGGAGATTAATTGATGAAACACCTCAGTGTAATAGCTCGTTGGAACCAAAACGGGAAGATCTACACGATGGGATGGTTAGATATGAGTTTTAGTGAGCTGAGGAAACTTGGTGGCCAATTTACCCCTTTCTTGCATTAAAAATAATATTTTAATTGAAATAAGAGAGGGAAAAGTGCTCCATGATTAAAATAATAATAAAATAGAAGGTTCTAGAGGAGTCCATCAAATCTATAAAAGAGGAGGAGGAGACCATTGGAGGACATCTTGGATCTGATATTGTTTCTTCTACGAGAGGTTGAGAACTCGGTTATCTACTCCAGCAGTAGTCCCAGGGTGGAAACCCTTGTGTGATTCAGTGAGAGTGGGTGAGCACCCATCTCTTCCCTTGGTGGATCCATTCAGGGTTTGCAGGTTGCAGGTATTGTTTTTCAGTTTGTTTTGGTGCTCGATTGCGACATTATTGTATATCTGTTTGAGGCTATTTTATCTTTGCTATATGGGTTGTATTTGCATGTAAACCCCAGTTCTTCTAATATAATAAAGCTGAGAATTTCCTGTTCATTGCGTTATAAGATTCCAGTGCTTTATTTGCTTATTTTTACACGACAATCTTCTATTAAATGTATGATAAATTTTATGTGAAGAGCTTGTTCCAAATTTTTCTCATTTGGGACATTAGAGTGGTATGAGAGCTTTAGTCTTGGCTCATCCTAAGGGTTTGTTGCAGATCAACTTCGTGGAAATATCATAGTCGATGGTTTAGGCCAAATTGCTGGAGACATCTTCCTGTAAGCCATGTAAAATCGTCTCCTATTTACTGAGCATCCGACAAATTGACATTGTGAAAGATGCTTCCATCGAATTATTAAAGTAGTAGTCACATCATTAATTAGCGAAATTTCATATTTTATGAAAGGCCAAGTTTATCATTGGGCATGAAAATAATTTTTGGGCAGAAACATCATGTGGGGGCCGAAGATTGAGTTTCATTCCAGAAGAGCGGAGCTGTCATTTCAGAAGTAGAGGTCGACAGACCGAGTTGATCTAACTGGAGAAAACCAGTGGACCTCGTCGAAATATTTTAATCACCACATTAAAGTAAAATTTTCGATGACGGGGCGGGCATAAATTTATCGAGCTTGCAGCAGCTGTTAAAAAGAATCAGTTTTGATCTTGTTATAAAGCACAATTAGCCGTAGCTCTAGGCTTGATGGTCATGTGGCGTGGAGGAATTTCCAAGAAGTTCGTTTAGGAGCCTCCATTCCAAAAAAAAGAATTATTATATCGAAATTGTGCTGGTGATTTTTTTTTTATTTTTGCAAGCCGACATGCCAAAACGAAATCGCATTTTCAGTAGCCATTCACTCCTGGAAGAGCCAAATTGAGTGGTGAGACCAGCGTGGAGTTTATGAAACTCTGGTGAGACCAGAGTTTTAGAAAGCCAAATTATTATTGATTTTGTTTTTGACATAGATTATTCTGAAGAGCGGAACCTTATATTTGCCAAATTTTTTTAAGAAATTGTGGAGCTTAAAGGACCAAGTGTAAAGTTTACGGTTTGATTGCTTTTGACTGCCGTCAGAGATTTGCAATTGGGCCGAGTTTTGAGGAAGGTATGATGACAATTTTTGGAATTACATCGGGTAGAGAGCATAACCATTTATGGTGGTTAATAACAAGTCGTGGTTCTTCATTTAGAGGAGCAAGGGCTCTAAAACTGTAGGGGCACGATATCGTTTTCTTATGGAAATATGGACGACAAATTACATTTTTCAAGGGAATTGAAATTATCAATCTAGAAGGGGGGTTCGAACGCATCTTTGTCACAAGGGCATCATACGCTGAGTCGACATTCCCTGGGGGCCGAGGTCAACAGTGTAACGAAAGTCGAAATGAATTGTTGTGGCCAAAAATCATGATCGAATCCCCAACATCGAGATCACATTTCTCAAGACTAAAACCTTTTTGGCATTTGAGTTCCTTGAGTTGGGTAGTCGTCTAAATTATTTTGAAGGAGGGTTGAGCAATTGAATGCAGTTGGTACCAAAATTGTTGGATGCATTGAAAGGAATGCTTGTCAAAATTGTGGGGCGACTCATGATCTCGACGTTATGACCATGGGAAAAGGTGTTTATGACCACTGTGGGGTCTAAACTTGGCAGGATCGGGCCAAGTCACTTGCTGAACAACAAAGCCAAGCCGTCAAGAAATTTTTCTTTTTGAGCCTCACGATTGTCACAGAGGCATATCTATTTGGTGCATTGAATTGAAGCCGAAAGAAACAGAGGAAGCTGAGCAACATATCCCAGTGGTCAAAATTACTGTTCTCTGTGGGTCCAATTCCCAGTCTTTGAAGTGGAAATTATTTTCCGTTTTGGGATTAGGACTGATTTTGTGATGGTATACTAGCTGAGAAGAACGCGTAGTTTGCTGGAGATTAATATCCGTTGGACATTCCTTCTTGTGCTAGTCAAGCCTCATTTTCCAGTTTTTGCGTGGCCTCATTTTCCAGTTTTGCGTGGCCTAATCTCACTGTGGACAAAGGTATAATGTGTATCAGATTTGGGGTTGCCGTTTCCAAGTTTATATGATTGGTCTCTTTTCCTATTATTACTGATATCTTGGAGCGTGGAGTCTTCGATCAGAGGAGGGAGGAGTTGTTGGAGATGGTGGTATATCCATCATTGGGCTGGCCCATTGGTGAGGTACAAATAGGTGCAGTGGCAGCCAATAGAGCTAGAGTGTTTCCGGGCAACGACCCTCTCCAGGAGCACATAGACAAGGCGTGCAACTCAGTTTGGCCATTCATACCTATTGTAGGGAGAGAGACAGGGTTCTCTCAGTGGATATTGTCGGTGGACCAGGTAGAGCAGCATGTGTTGAGTATGGATCAACATCAACATAGTATACTTGTTCCTTACATCGGAGTCCATGGCCTAAATAGGCGAGAGACCATGAGTTGGTATCCTATTGATGGTGTGATATCCTTAGTCAGAGGCGTAGTAGAGCAGAGACCCCTAGACATGTCAGAGACTACATGCTCTAGTTGGTAATGGGATACAGGTCAAAAACTCTCCAACATTCCATCCCGACATCAAGAGAGCAGGATTAGCGGTGGATTGAGTCAAGGGCTGGACTGGAGAGAGGTGATGAGTTGGTACACAGTTGGTGGGGCAACATTCACAGTCGGAGCTATGGCACAACATGAGTCATGGAGCATTGATGCTCCTTGGTGGCATTGGGATCTAGATGGATCTACTAGTAGCAGGTTGAGTCAGATATGGAAATGGGATCTAGGTACAATCATGTTTCGTTAGCTTGGAGGTGTGATGTGGACCAGGGGTTTTAATGGCATCTGGTCATTGGGTCTCAGTTGCATTGGGCCACTAGATTGGTCCATAGATTCGGATTTCTTGAGGGCAAGCAATCTTGGGGAGGAGGACTATCATGTCCCCATTTTTATTCTTCTTTATAGTATGGCTAGGGTGGATTTCCAAGGCAGGGGATGGCCAAGTCAATGGAGCAGGTTTATGTCATCAGAGGTCTTGATGGAGTTTTGAGGATTTTTTATGGGATTTGATGTCATTCGCTTGGCATATTCCATCATCTGCACAGTTTGCCTTTCATTCACTGGCATTCTGACAACTTTCAAAAATCAACGTTATTATTGGGCATAACTTAATTAATTATGCTCGAGGTGGTATTCCAGGGAGATTAATTGATGGAACACCTCAGTGTAATAGCTCGTTGGAACCAAAATGAGAAGGTCTACATGATGGGGTGGTTAGATATGAGTTTCAGTGACCTGAGGAGACATGGTGGCCAATTTATCCATTTCCCGCATTGAAAAGAATATTTTAATTGAAATAAAAGAGGGAAAAGTGCTCCATGATTAAAATAATAATAAAATAAAAGGTTCTAGGAGGAGACCATTGGAGGACATCTTGGATCTGATATTGTTTCTTGTACGAGAGGTTGAGAACCCGGTTCTCTACTCTAGCAGTAGCCCCAAGACGAAAACCTTCGGGTGATTCAGTGAGAGTGGGCGAGCACCCATCCCTTCCCTTGGTGGATCCATTCAGGGTTCATAGGTTGCAGTTATTGTTTTTCAGTTTGTTTTGGAGCTGGATTGCGACATTATTGTAGATCTATCTGAGGCTATTTTTTCTCAGCTATATGGGTTGTATTTGCATGTAAACCCCAGTTCTTCTAATATAATAAAGTTGAGAATTTCCTGTTCATTGTGTTATGAGATTGCAGTGCTTTATTTGCTTATTTTTACACGATAATCTTCTGTTAAATGTATGATAAATTTTATGTTAGGAGCTTGTTCCAAATTTTTCTCATTTGGGACATTACAAAGTTCTCCATAACCCATAAATTGTTTATGGAAATTCCACCTAGAAGTGTCTCAATTAGATTATAAGTCTATTTTTAAATATTTCCTAAGTCTAAACTTAGGAAAAGGGGTTAATTAATCAATATTAATTGAGAAATGTGTGAATCATCTTGAAACACACATGGACTGATCTAGAGATGATCTCTATTGTTGATTATGTTGTAATCTTGGTCGTTGGAGGACCAACTGAAAATTATAAGATGAATTTGATGAGTAGATGGATAACACACACTTGAGATCGATTTCCTTCGATAGTTCGATTCTCTAGAGAGCAACAACAATTGCTGGTTGAGTTAGAGCCGGAGAAGGAAGCAAAGATAGAGAGGGATAAGGACTGTGATTCTGAAGGAAGAGATTCTAGTTCCAGAGATTAACTTACAAAGGGGCAGAAATAACCACAGAGAGGCTTGGGCAAAAGTCTCTGGAGGCAATTCGATTTTGCTGGAGAGAAGTTGAGTTTAAGCTCCAGAGGCCAGAAAGATTTTCTAGAGTGCCGTAGAGACAGTTTCTTAGTCAACAGTGGACATGACGACTTGAGTAGCAACTGTTTCAGGCAGAGCGTAGAGAGGATTGCGCTAGGGTGACACAGGGCCTGCGTAGAAGCTGTTTGGACAACTCACTTTGGAGCTGGCAATCAAAGCCCAGATTGCTTGAGGGGTGAGGATAATTCCTCACTAGATTTCTGCTAGTATTTTTCTCTATAGGATTTCCAAATTTCAACATGCAGTTGTACCCAGAATTTCCCACTGCTGCTTAATAATTTAAACCCTCAGTTGCTGCACCGGTTTTCCCAAGTTGGGTTTTTTTAGGGACTTTTGTCAAAAAATAACTGTGTCAAATTTATGTGTGTGCCAGTATTTTCTCAGATTCTAGTTTATCTTCTGCAAAATTTAATTTGGTGGAAATTGCAGTTGTGAATTATTCATTGTTTGTGTGGGCAGCAAATAAACTATTAATTAATTTACAGCTAGAAGAATAATTTCCAGTTGCCGCAATAATTGAAATTTTCATATGGTATCAGAGCGATATTGATCAGTGGGGAAGCTCAAAAGCAGAAGCAAAAATTCATTGTTTAGAGGGAGTAGCCAGACGAATTTTTGGGGCTGCACAGAGCCCAAGCAAGGCAGTGCGAGTTGCTTGAGCAGTTTGATTTTTCAGTGCATGTGGGCAGAAAAGTTTAGCTTGTCAGATTGAGTGATTCCAACAGGCAGAGGAAGCAACAATACAATATTTTCGTTGAGCAAATTCCTTGTTTGGGTGTAGGAAGGTATTGCAGCGGTTTGCAGTAGCATAATCAACGCTGGGTGGAAGAGAAAGGCTCACATAAAGAGAATTTCTCTCAAAGGGTTTCTAACCTAGAAATCTAATTTTCCTAGTTGCAATTGGCAGTTGCTGTAGGCAGTTTCTCTGACTCCATAAGGGATTGTGAGTAGCAAATTCAACAGCCGAGTAGAGGAAGAGGGAGATTTTCGATCAAATTCAAAGATGGCCACAACTGGGCTTAGAGATCACGATAGGTTGGAGGGAGCCTCCAACTTTGTCATCTGGAAGGCTAGAATGTTCTTCCTTTTGGATGAACATGGCTTGAAAGCATATGTAGATAATGGGTGGCAGTTCTTCAAGATGTAGATCTGTTGAAGGAATACAAGAGAGAGATGGCGAAGGTGAGCAAATGATCTTGGATGGAGTCCGAGACCATATAGTTTCACATATATTTGGCAACGGTGTTGGAAATACTGAGAGGGGGAGGGGGTGAATCAATATTTCTTTTCAATTGTTACTTTTACAAGTTAGATCACTTATATTTAGAACACAAAAATGAACAATAGAAATAAATGTTGTTATTAATATAATCTTTATAATGAATCAAGTACAATATGGGTAGGGATCCAACCCTTGATGTAGACACCCAGGGTCCAACCTGGGATGTGCCAAGCACATAATTGGACTTGAGGCTTCGACCTCTAGGGCTGTGACCCTATCTTATCCAAGGCACCAACCTTGAGTTTAGGAGCACCAACTACAAGGACACCAATCCTATAGCTTCGTTTTGTCAAGATATGTTTGGGTGTGCTTCACGACTCCCAAAGTCTTCTTCACCGAGCCCTGTCAATCTTTTAGCTTCATTGTAGTCTTCACATCATCAATGACAACCTTGTCAATTAGAAGGTATCGCCACTGCACTTCATTATACCCAAGCAAAATCTTCAAGTTACCTCATGATGACATTAGTGATGTATCGTGATCTCCAAGAGTGTCTCCAAGATTTGAATCAATGCTTGGTGATGCTTCAAAGTATCTTCAATCAATCGCTTAACTGTTGCACGTTCTTCTTTAAGGCTTTATCAAGATATCTTCAAATCTATTCTCAAAGGTGCTGCTGAAGAGTCTTCTTGACTGTCCCAAGATATTCTTCAAGTCCTCAAAAATATTCCCCAAGTAATTTCAAAATCTCCCCGATGGCAATGTTGATCCGCCTTTCAAGAATCCTGGTATAATCCAGCAATGGAGACCGAGCCACTGTACTTACATCAATCCATGGCTCTGCTCCTAATCTGAACCTGTTCACGATGAATTACCACACCTCTGTATGGAGACACCAGTCAAAGCTAAAAATGTCACCACTATAAGAGTATGCTGCTATCCGTGCAAGGAAATTGTTGTTACAGGACTGAGGTGTAAACCACTAAGTCCGAGTGAATGATGCACAAGTGTTTGTCATAGTCCGTAGATGCTCCTTCTCCAAATCTGTCCCTAGAATGTCATATAATTCTTAAATTGTGTCTCTCACGCTGTCACAAGCCTGCAATTAATACTGTCCACTTTCACATTGTCCCTAGCCCATACTTACACTAGGCTGTAGTCATTAACACGAGTTTCATTGCTGTATAGTCTGCAATATTTTACTGCTAAACTATAACCCTAGATCCCACTGAAACTGCCACAGGGTCTGTCCAAAAGTCCGCACTCCTTTGGTGTAGATAATCTCTGTTTTGTGTTCAGACTGCCCTTGACTTTGATATCAAGTTCACAAGATGTGAACTTTCTGTTCCTTATTCTTCTTCTACAGTACGAATTCCTTTGACATCTTAAAACCACTGAGTTTATCACTAAAATATAAACCTTTCTTTGAGTGAAAACCAAATGGACTTGACCCTTAGCTTGGCCGACATGTGTTTACAGTTTGACATGTTCAGGTTCGCTTAATGACTAGAATAATTTCCTCAAACCGCTTGGAGATATCTCCTCAACTTGTAAGATGGTGTAGGTCTCATGGAAGAATTTTGCCTCTAAGGAGGTGAAAAAATGTTTTTTAATGTGACTAGTCCTGTGTAAGTGCAGAAATATAGAACAACAATATTCTTTCATGGATGGGCTTGTCCTTCATGGAAGGATTTCTTCATTGTTTTTCCTTCTACTTCATAGGGTAAACACGTCATCATTATGCTTGCCTTCTTTAATGTAGGGACACCATCATGTCCTTGATTGCCTTCTTCATTCTCCTTCAACATTATTGGAGGTTTGTCATGTCATCATCAAATCATCATTGGAGGTAGGGCATGTCATCATGTTTATGTCATATAGGCAATCTTCCACATGTAATCGTCTTCTGGCATCTTAAAGAATATTTGCCATCCAGTCATTGCTATATCAACGATCAACTATTGGCATCAATGACAACCTAGATTAACGGAAGGCACTGCCAAGGAGATGTGGGACACTCTTGTCCAACTACTTCAGAACACTCTCGAGCAACGAAAGATGTTTTGTAGGACAAGCTAAGGAGCATTAAGATGTAGAAGGGTGAAGGCATAAATTCCTACCTCACTAGGATCTAGGAGGTTCGTGATTAGCTTGCAGCGATTGGGGAGGCACCTCAATCAATAGAGCTTTTACTGTTGGCACTGAATAGTGTCTCAGAGGAGTGGCAAGTCTTTGTCCAAGGTATCTTGGGCTAAGACACATTGTCTAGATGGGACATGATGTGGTTAGACCTACAACAGGAGGAGTTGAGGCGAGCTCTGTTAAAGAGTACCATTAGTGGGAGCAGCAACAAGGGCGTGAAGGGTGAGGAGGAGGAGGAGAATGTCGCCCTTGCATCAAAGGGTCTTAGTTAGGGACAAGGGGAGAAGAAGAAGAAGAAGGATCTATTTAAGGTCAAGTGCTTCCGGTGTGGCGAGTTTGGGCACTACCGTGCCCAATGTTCTCTTAGGAAGAAGGACAAGCAGGAGAAGTAGGACTAGGCAACAACGTTTGCAGAGATAGATAAGTTGTTGTAACGACCAAAAGTCGTATATGCAACGAAAATATTTAAAATACTTCGTAGACAAAGACATCCATCGTAGGACAATAATTGTAAATTGTATATTGTATAAAAGAATTGATATAGGATGATACAAATGAGAATGAGGGTCCTGTATATATAGCTAGGTAAGTACCCTTTAACCAACGATTATGTCCTTAAGGACATACCTTTTCATTAATTGCTAACTAATTAATCATTATTTTTATTTGTTGTCTTTTACATTATTTGTGTTTATTTTTTTATAAATTTAGTTTGTTACATTGTCTTCCCCTTCAAAAAGTTGTCCTAAAAGCTTATTGATGAAGGATCAATTCTCTTCTGTTGATTGGAATATCTTCTTATTTCTGAGCTTTCATCTTTGTAGATACAAGACGATATGATGTTCTGAGGGATAGACATAATTGTCGTACTGAAAAAGGATCAGACCATCCTAGATTAATCTTCTGGAAAATCTTCTGACCCTTGGAGATGTGTGGTGAATAGTTATCGTATGACTGGATGTTGATTTGGGTAGCATCAGATGTGCTGTTGCCATGAAATTTGGTGGAGAAGTTGGGGCACATGAGATCTCCAATACCCAGAAGGGGTTTGGGCAGATTCTAAACAGTTCAAGAGATATTAAAATAATTAATATTTTTAATGGAGTCCGTAAGTCTGAACTTAGGGAAAATAAAATAGTAATGGTAATTAATATGAAACTGTGTTAGAATGGTGCAGAAGACATGGATCAAGCCAGATCTAATCTTAGCCATTGATTAGGGACTTAATCTTGGCTGTTGATATGTCAACATGAAAAGTATAAGAGGAGGCTTGAGGGTCACTTGGAGAATACACTAGAGTGATCAATCATTTTATTCTCTAGAGTGGGGTTTGCTAAGAGAAATAGAATTAGTGATCGAGAGATACAGCTAAGGGGCATTTGAGTATAGAGAGACAAAGAGGTAGATATAGTGCTGGGAGAGTAGCGTAGTAGACGGGGAGAGTGACGCAGAGCCGGCCAGGGCTCACGCAGGGCCAAGTAGAGGTAACTGGGAGCTGTGCAGAGCCTCAGAGAGGCGAGCGTTGCTGACACAAAGGGATAGAGGGTTGACGCGATGCCTCCTAAGGCTGACGCAGACCCATCCGAGGTGACGCAGGGCCAGTGCTGGGCAGAGGGGCTAATGCAGTCCAGAGAGAGGCTAACGCTGGGGTTCTTGGGGCAGATTTGTGCGAGTAGCTGTCGGAATGTTTATTCGGGGTTTCAGCCAGAAGATTTGTCAGAAACTGAGAGGTATTACTGCCAAGGAAACTCTACTGGGTAGGCCAGTTTCGGCACCTAGATTGTACCTTGATATCGCTTAATAAGAAAACCCTCAGATAGCTGCAACGGTTTTCCCACATTGGGATTTCCGGGGACATTTTTCCAAAATTAATGGTGTCATATGGTGTGATTGTTTCTGTTTCCTTTAGTTGCTGATTTGTAATATGTTGAGCATGCATTAGTGTTTATTTTCAGTATTTGCATTGTAAATAACTTGTTAAGTAAAATAACAAGTAGGTAGGAATAAATCAAACAAAGTGCATGGAGGGTTTCTAACTAAGTAAACTTAGAAACTTCAACATGGTATCAGAGTGTGATTGCAGACCACAAGAGGACTAAGGACATCAATCGAGCGGAGCAATAACAGTAGAAAACAACTGTCCCGAGGTGACAAAAGCTGTTTCTAGCAAAGCAGCAACAAGGGAAGGGTGATGCAGTGCCTGCGTCATCAAGGGTGAGCTGAGCAGAGGCACCGCAGAAGCTAAGAAAGGCAAAGAGAGCCTCACGCAGAGCCACACAGTAGCTGGGAAGGCTGACGCAGTTGGCTGAGGAGGCCGGGTTGCTAGTGCCGAGATTGCGCAGAGCCTAGGAGCTCTCACCTTCAGGTTGCTAGGGTTTAAAAGGCTGTGGGAATATTGCAGAGTGGAGCTGGTGAGGTACTGTAGTCAGAACAGTACCTGAGAGAGCAAGGCTAGAGGAGCTGCTACCGAGGGTTTCTAATCGAGGAACCTAGATCAGTGGTGTGGTTGCACAAGACGATCAGAGTAGTGGCCATCTCGACAGTGGCAAAAGGATTTCCAGGAGGGAAATCAAGACTCAGAGGGAGTCCAGAAGAGAACTTCCAGACGGGAAGTAGAGACTCAAAGGAGTCGAATAGAGAACTTCTAGGAGGGAAGTAGAGGAGCTTCATGGTACTACACGGAGTAAGAGACCAGGATAGACTGGACGGAGCGTTGAACTTCGCAGTTTGGAAGGCTAGAATCTTATCCGTACTTGACAGAAATCGTGTCAAGAACTTCGCCTTGAAGGTAATAGCTATTCTAGTTGACCCCAATGATAACACCAAATACGAGGAGGCAATGGCGAGGGCCAAGAGCATCATCCTTGACCGAGTCAAGGATCATGTAGTACCACACATATCCGAGAAGGAAACGACATTTGAGATATGGGAGGCTCTCAAGAAATTTTACCAGCATACTTCTGTGTAGAGAAGAATGCTACTTGAGAATCAGTTGAGCTTGTATCAGAGGAAGAAGGGAGAACCAATTGACACCTTCCTCGGAGGACTGAATGAGATCCGAGATCAATTGACTGCTATAGAAGCGACACCGGATTAGGAGTTGATGGTGAGGACATCCCTGAATGTTGTCTCAGAAGACTGGGAGGTATTTGTCCAGAGTATACTGGGCAGAGAGACTCTCCCACCTTGGGATGAGATGTGGGCAACTCTTCGCTAGGAAGAGATCAGACGATAGTCGAAGACGGGTAGCAGCAACAAGGGGATCAAAGTCGAGCAGGAGGAGGAAGATGTTGCCCTAGCATCTGAGGGAAAGCAGGAAAAGCAAAAGAAGAAAGATCTCTCCAAGATCAAGTGCTTCCACTATGGGGAGCTGGATCATTATGCGACCCAGTGTCCAGGGAAGAAGAGTAAGGGAGAGTTTTCCGAGACTAAGGCAGCGCCAACATGGGCAGAGAAGGAAGTTTTGACAGACGATGACTGTGCCATTAGTGCACACGCGCCACTTGAGCGGAAGTGGGGAGACATCGAGCTGTAGTCAGGTGGACTACAGGTGATGAGGGGCAGGATCCTCGAGGTACCTAGCCTCTTGGATTAGACCTTGCTATAGGAGCCCCAAAGAGGAGTAGTAGGACTGGCTGAGTCGGGTAGAGACGGATGCGGATGGAGTGGCAAGGAGAGCTACAATACAAGAGTCTGGAGCAGGCTGTAGCAGTGTGAGAGGCACAGGAGTGCTGCACCAGTGCAGGATGGCACAGAGAGGTGTGCAACGGTGCGAGATGCAGGGAGTTGTTGCAACAACGCAGAGGTCAGAGAGGGAGCACTTGTCAGCGGCAGAGGGAGCTTCAACATCAGGGGGTTTCTAGCCCAACAGAGAGGTCAGAGTTGGGAGATCAGTTACTTACTTCTCAATCATTGAGTTGCAGTGTAACAGTGGGCAGCGTGATGCAGCATGATGAGAAGAGGTGCAGTGCGGATGCAGTGTCGGGAGAAAGGACCAGCAACAACATGGATGTAGAGGAAGCTGTCGTATAGATGCAGCAGTGGCATTGGCAAAACCATGGGCAACAGTTAGGATACAACAGTGCAGAGGATGTTGGGCAGGAAGGCCTAGCATCAACACAGGTACCAATGCCGGATGATCAGAGTAATACTCAATGAGGAGTATTGCTAGAGCATAGTCCTCACTAAGAGGGAGTGTTGATTTGGGGTAGCATCGAATGTGCTCTAGCCACGAAATTTGGTGGAGAAGTTGGGGCAAATGAGATCTCCACTACCCAGAAAGGGTTTGGGCAGATTTTAAACAGTTCAGGAGATATTAAAATAATTAATATTTTTAATGGAGTCCCTAAGCCTAAACTTAGGGAAAATAAAATATTAATGGGAATTAATATGAAACTGTGTTAGAATGGTCTAAAAGACATGGAGCAAGCCAAGATCTAATCTTAGCCATTGATTAGGGACTTAATCTCGACCGTTGATATGTCAACAAGAAAAGTATAAGAGGAGGCTTGAGGGTCACTTGGAGAATACACTAGAGTGATCAATGATTCTATTCTCTAGAGCGGTGTTTGCTAAGAGAGATAGAATTAGTGATCGGGAGACACAGCTGAGGGGCATTTGAGTATAGAGAGACAGAGAGGCAGAGATAGTGCCGGGAGATCAATGCAGTAGCCGGGGAGGGTGACGCAGAGCCAACCCAGGCTCACCCAGGGCCACACTGGGGAAGCCGGGAGTTGCGCAGAGCCTCAGAGAGGCTAGCGTTGCTGATGTAGAGGGCCAGAGGGCTGACGCAGGGCCTCCTAAGGCTGACGCACACCCATCCGGGGTGACATAGGGCCAGCGTTGGGCAGAGAGGGGCCGACACAGTCCAGAGAGAGGCTAACATTGGGGTTTCTGGCGCAGATTTGTGTTGAGTAGTTGCTGGAAGGTTTATCCGAGGTTTCAGCCAGGAGATTTGTCAGAAACTGAGAGGTATTACTACCAAGGAAATTCTCTGTTGGGTAGGCTAGTTTCAACACCCAGATTGTACTCTGATATTGCTTAATAAGAAAACCGTCAGATAGCTGCACCGGTTCTCCCACATTGTGTTTTATAGGGACATTAGTCCAAAAATAATGGTGTCAATATGGTGTGATTGTTTTTGTTTCCTTTAGTTGCTGATCTGTAATATGCTGAGCATGCATTAGTGTTTATTTTCAGTATTTACATTGTAAATAACTTGTTAAGTAAAATAACAAGTAGGTAGGAATAAATCAGATAAAGTGCATGGAGGGTTTCTAAGTAAACTTAGAAACTTCAACACTGGATTGAACTTATTTCAATATTCTTTGGAACATAAGTTTGTTTACGTTCTACATGATATAGATTTTTAGATTTATTAAGGCGTCTACTCTTGTGATTCAGATGTAGATAAGGATTTTTTCTTATTTGAACTTCCTTAAACATTTTTATTTCAATTTCCTGATTCCATGAGGCATTGTTGTTGTTGACTTAAGTACTGAATCTTTATTTGGGGTGTCCTCTGTTTGAACGACAACCTCTGAGTACGTTTTTACTCCAACGGGGTTTAGATTTGCCTGAATTGCGAGATTAGTGGTATTGATGTTTGTTCCTTCAGCTTGGATTGGTACATTTGGAGATTTTGATGCCTCCTTTGCGACAAGTTCTTTGAACCTATTCGTCAATGATTTCTTTTCGTCCTTAAGTTTTTTTTATTTGTTTGAGCAGATTTTGATTATGATTTTTGAGACATAAGCATTCCTCATTCTTTGAGATGACTTTATTTTGGCTTGCACGCTTCTCGTCTTTTAAACGCTTGATTTGTTCTACTAATGTTTGGTTAAGGCTCTTTAAACGTAAATTTTCTTCTTGTTCTAATAAATGCTCCTTGAGTTCCTTCTTTGATGGTTTAACTTTCTTGACTTGTTCGAGTAGTTTTTCTTGGTGATCTATAAGGCCTAAAATTTCTATCTTTGTTGCAGATGATTTCGTCAAATTCTTTTTGTTTCTTTGATATAGTTTTTTCATTATCTTGAAGCATCAAGTCTGAGATATCCTTAAGGCCTTCTAATGAAAATTTTATTGATATTGATTTACTTGTTATGTCTCGAAACGTGACCTTCCCTTTATAAGGAAACATCAAAACTTGTTTCTCTATGTTTAACATGAATGTACCCAAATCCTTAAACCAGGGCTGATTGAGTATGGTGTCAGTCTTTTTATCCATCCTTACAACATGAAATTGAGATAAGTACTCATAATGACCTATTGTCACTTGTTGATCACTAATTTTATACTTTTTTTTGTCAAAAATATTTTTCCTTACACCACTACTTAGCTCTAGAATTAATAGCTGATTTGCCAAGTTGATGTTGATATAATTTTTATCGTTGCTTGGCCTGATGGCGACATTAACTTCTCTGCCTTGGATACTTCCTTTTAATGTAATTACTTTGTGATCTGTCACTAAAAGACCATTATAGGAAAACCTTTCTTCCTTCGTCATTTTAGAATTGAGCTCCATCATTTTTTTTCAATGATTGATCCCATTTTGTTTTGTGGGGATGACTTAAAGGATTATATAATCGTTTGGCTGAGGAGTGCAGAGCAGTGTTGGCAACAAGTAGGAGGCTTGGTTGCAAAGTCAGCAACAACACAGATTCTTCAGTGGATAGCGTAGGTGCTAGTAGCAGTCATATGTTCAGGAAACAGATGCAACATAGAGAGTTGATTTAGTATTTAGGATGCTTCTCAGTTGCAGTAGTTGCAGTTGCAACAACAACAAATGAGAGGGAGTTGTAGTGTAGATGCAAGGTTGGTAGTAGCATGGCAATTTCAATAACAACAAAGATGCAACATCAAAATTGCACAATGGTTGGTGGGCAGTGGCAGGCAATCATAGTGGCCAAACATCAACAAGATAAAGAGGGTGATACAAAGACATGGTGTTGTAGCAGTAATGAAACTCTAGAATACCTTCCTTACAAAGAGAGAATGTTAGTTTTTGTAGCAGTAGAGTTTTAGTCTCGAAACTTTGTGAAGACGCTATAACACAGGAGTTCTCCATAACCCAAAAATTGTTTATGGAAATTCCACCTAGAAGTGTCTCAATTAGATTATTACCCTATTTTTAAATATTTCCTAAGTCTAAACGTAGGAAAATGGGTTAATTAATTTGTATTAATTGAGAAATGTGTGAATCATCTGGAAACTCACACGGAACGATCCAGAGATGATTTTAACCATCGATTATGTTTTAATCTTGGTCGTTGGAGTCCTAACTGGGGATTATAAGAGGAGGTCAATGGGTAGATGGAGAACACACTTGAGATCGATTTCCTTCGGCAGTTCAATTTCCAGAGAGCAACAACAGTTACCAGAAGGGTTTGAGCCAGAGAAGGAAGTAGAGATAGAGAGGGGCAGGGATAGTGAGTCCAGAGGAAGAGATTCCAGTTTTGGAGAGTAGCTTGCAGAGAGGCTGCGCAAAAGTCTCTAGAGGCAATTTGATTTTGTTGGAGAGAAGTTGATTTTCAACTCTAGAGGCTAGAAAGATTTTCCAAAGTACTGGAGAGACAGTTTCTCAGTCAGCAACAGACATGACGGCTTGAGCAACAACTGTTTCAGGCTGAGCATTGAGAGGACTATGCTAGGGTGACGCAAGGCTTGCACAGAAGTTGTTTGGACAACTCACTTGGAGCTAACAGTTAGAGTCAAGATTGTTTGTGGGGTGAGGATAATTCCTCACTAGTTTTTTGCCAATATTTTTCTCTGTAGGATTGCCAAATTTCGACATCCAGTGGTACTCAGAATTCGTCACTGCTACTTAATAATTAAAATCCTCAGCCGTTGCACTGGTTTTCTCAAGTTTGGTTTTTCTGGGGTCTTTTGTCCAAAAATAATTGTCAAAAGTATGTGTGTGTGCCAGTGTTTTCTCAAATTCTAGTTTATCAGATTATCTTCTGCATAATTTAATTTGGGGAAAATTGCAGTTGTGAATTATTTGTTGTTTGTGTGGGCAAATAAACTGTTGATTAATTTACAGTTAGAAATATAATTTCCATTTGCTGCAATAGTTGAAATTTTCACATGCCATATATTGTTGGAAGGGTCTCGGAATAAGCTTTTTAACCATATATATTATGTGCCCATTTGGAGTAAAAATGCATTCAAAGATAGCATATCTAAATGGGGCATCAAAAATCCAAAAACAATATTGTCAGAAGGTGTGCCGTATATTAGAAATATGTTTTTTGACTATGTAACTTTCTCTTTCATTTGGACAGACTTTGACATCAATAATAATCATTTTCAACAAAGAACGCCTTAAAGGTGAAGGTAAAAAACTCAAACCAAACAGGTATGGCCCATTTACATTTTGGAAAAGATTTGTGACAATGCTTTTGGATTGGAGTTACCTCTATATATGTAAATATATTCCATGGTCAATGTTGAAAACTTGAAACTATATGAGCCTCCTATGATAATGGGTAAAGGTGAGAATATTCAAGTGCCTTCTGTTGAAGATTTTGCTCTTGAATATCTTGATGAGCTGTGGGAAGATGCTATTCTTGACAGGAATGTGAGGGCTTCATGAACAGGTCATGTGGGAAGGAAATAAATGCAAATCAAGAGGCTCGATACACAATACAAGAACATATTCAAACAGGAGGAGGGATCGGGCAGCTCCGCACCCCACACACCCTAAGTACAGGCAACCTAGGAGATTGCCCACAGCTTTACCAACTGGACAATGAATAAATTGAGGGAGCTCTACCGTCGCTTACTTCTAGATGAAACTAGAATTTTGGTGCTCCATAATCTTTATAGTGAGGAGGAGAGATCTAGTAAGATCCCCACAAACAACCGATCCAAACAGAAAATGCCTAGCAATGTGGGATAATTCTCAAAGATTACGAGTAGGAACCATGCACAACACCAATTGTGATGAATGGTTGTGGATTTGCAATAATAACAACACTCCAATAAGAAGGCTTAGCAAATTGGTTCTTGATGAACTTAAGAATTTAGAAGGTGCCAACATGAACGACTTGCTAAAATGACCCCAATGCAATAATGACTTAATCTCCACTGCCCTACAACTCAACTTGGAAGAGATGATTATGCACCGGAAGAAAATTAACCACAAATCTTCAATCCACGGCCTCAGCGCAAGTCCTTGCCTTGATTGATTACATTAACTAGTTAATATCTATCTTGCTAGTTCTGTTATCACACCTTGACAAAGTGTTGAAGTTTTCGCATGATATGGAGATCATGTTATGTCTAGGAAGAGAGGCAAGTGGATGCAGCAAGAAAGAGATCATTTCACGCTATGGATCACAGGACCATATCTTGCATCTCTCGAATGATTGCTCATCTCACCCATGCAGAGCATTCATAGTTGCAGAGTGTTGGAGAGCATTGATTGCAAATCGAAAGGCGGGCTCTGGATTCAAGGTGGCTCTAATTCAAATCTTTTTTTTTTAATATCATTGTCTTCCACATTGGAGAGGATGAATAGTTTGTAACCAGTAACAAAAAGCCCCTCCATTGGGAGAATAAGCAAAGCTTGTGTTGATTTTATTGTGGGAAGAATCCGTTGATATCTTCCTAGTGGACATCAGAGATAATTTTTGAAAATTAAGGCCATTATTGATGTAAAGAGCTGCGGTCCTGTACTAGTCTTACATCCTTTCGAATGGATTGTTTCATCGATCGAAGCAGACATAGAGAGGTAGCCCATATGGGTGAACTCCATTATCATTTTACCGAGTCCTGCTTGTGTTATTTCATTTCTGATTTTTTAATTTTAGTCTTTGAATGCTGATTTTTAATTAATGAAGTCAATTTACAGGCTATTGTGAGACATTGAGAAGCTGGTTATAAGATTCTGAATTAGTGGGTTTTTTTTTATTTTTCAAATGAAGCTTTTGGCACTAACTTCGGATCACTCTTTTGTAGTGGGCACTTTTTCCTTGGAATAGTTCTTTCATGCAGGACGAGGGCAGTAACCCCAAGGCGAGGAATATATCTGATGTTTAGGTGTATGTAAGCTACCGTTGTGTGTGTGTCCAGATTCATTGTACATTATAGTCTATAAGGAGAAGGCAGGGTTATATGTTCTAATTCATTCAGTTTTTCAGAGGAGAAACAGTGGGTGAATGGTAGAGTTTGAAGCTTTTCAGTGTATTTCCTGTTTTGAATAGTAATAAAAAGTAATGTGATATAAGCTTCAGATCAGTGTACTTTCAATTGCTTTCTTCAGTGGGATATGTTTCAGCAGTAAATTTCAGATTACAGTTTTCTCTTTTTTTTTTGTTAAGTATCAGACTGGGACTGTTAGCACGTGGAGAAGAATTTTAACAAGTTTTTGTAAGATCCATGGAAATAATTATTATGAATGAAAATTGTTGATACAAATATTATGCAAATTGCAAGATAGTTTTCAAAATGCAAACTTTTGTTGAATTTGCTCACATTTGAAGCATCTGTTTACATTAACTAGCAAGATATAGGTACAATTTTCAATATTTTGCAATTTTCTCTCTTTAGAAGATTGGAGAATATTGCAATGTTCACAACAGCTGGTCATTCTAATATATATTGGCTTGTGTTCAGTTGACAGCTGACATTCATGAAGAAGTTGACAGTCAAAACCGGTCATTGGATCGTATGGTAATTAAATGATTTTACTGCTATCTTGATTCTTAATGCATGAGATATTCTTCTTCTTTCAGAAAGATCAAGTTTATTCATCCCTTCTGGAGATTAGTATATGTTAATGGTGTTGTGTCTCACAGGCAGAAATTCTGATTAGTAATTGACTGGAAAGTAATTATTATTGTTACAGGGCAATGACATGGATGCATCAAGAGGGATATTATCTGGAACCATGGATCGATTTAAGAGAGTAAGTAGAGTACTTGTGTATCTGCTCATTTTTATTGTTTCGTTCAATTAATAAAGCATAACTTTGTTCATGGCTTCATATTTGTTGAGGAAAATATTCTTAATCACTGAATCTTTCTCCTGGATATATAATGCAGGTTTTTGAAACAAAGTCAAGTCGAAACATGATTACACTGATCACATCCTTTGTGGTGCTGTTTCTTTTGATATATTACTTGACAAAGTAATGATATTGCAGAATGTAAATCTTGAGAATGTTTACCTTGTTGGTGAAACTGTTGATGTATTTGTTGCTATCTTATCACAGTGGATTGGATATGCTTCGCATGAAAATGTGCATCTTCTGCCTCTAGACAAGGTAATTGCAGAGCTTGCAAGTTTTCTTAGTAATCAGCAATATCATCTGTAAACGAAGTCTGGTGCTATTTGGTATGTTGGAGCAAGTTGTGAGAATGCTTTGGTCTGCTTTTGCACAAAATCTTTACGCTTGTAGCGAATGCATTTCTGTATGTAATTAATATTTGTCGATGGATCTCAAGCTTGTATTGACCGCCTTTGCAACTGCCTATTTGATGTGGAGGTTGATTGTTAAAATCTTTGCTCAAGTAGTCCTCCACTGTTGTTTATAATGGATCGCTTTTTGAGTATTTTTAGATGTCTTTGTATTATAGGAGCCAGGTTATGGAAATTGGGTTGTTAGGCATGAAACACCTGAGGGTTGTAGCAGAAAAATGTGGAATTCATACTATAAAATAAAGTGCAAGAATGACAGCGGTTTTGTAGTTTGTTTTTATGATTTTCCCTCTTGTTAATTAATAGTGTCATGTATCTGTAATTAGTCTAAAATACTTCAAAACCTTTTCATATTTTGATGTTATAATGCTGATCATTATATTGAGAAGCACAAAAAAACACTGATTAAGGGATTGATTAAAGATTGTCGAATAAATCAAAATATGGGCACCACTTAAAAATACTAAACAATCTAAATAAGGTACATGTTTTACTGCCAGGGATAAAATACATCAAGAGTGCACTTGTAGGTGAGCACACGAAGATATTAAGCCCAAATTGTCGTTACTGTTAAGCATGGAAAAATGTGTAAGCAATGATATAGGGATGTATTGAGTATAAGCTGGACAGGCAGAGTCAAAATCCTCGCAAAGCCATAGGGTTGCTCCATATCAATAAACTCGGTGAGATCATTATGTCAAAAGAATACTTTTGACATTCATTTGATGTACCTTCCATCCAAAACAAGCACTAAGTTAAACCCTAACATTATTAAAAACTCTTGTAGTCGATACCTTCCAATTGAGAAAGCCTCTAGTTATTAGTCAAGTTATTAGTTATTTAGAATTGAAACCTATCAAGGTAGTAAAGGGGAATGGTCTTGTTAAATTGCTCATTGAAGCAAATTTATAGGCATTAGGAATAAATCAGTTAACTCACTTGAGCGATATTGCCCAAGTTGAAGGTCAAGGGCTGGATAAATAGTCAAGGTTGTTGTCACTACACTCTACTCGCATGCCAATCAGCTAGAGGCTTGCGACCTCTGAATGGTATGCAGATATAATTCTTATCTTCAAACCTTACAATGTACAATTCACTTGAGCAAATGTCAGAAACATTCATTAAAATTGAAATTTGTAAATAAGGTTCTGAATGGTATGCAGATATAATTCTTATCTTCAAACCTTACAATGTACAACTCACTTGAGCAAATGTGAGGAACATTCATTAAAATTGAAATTTGTAAATTACCTTATTATAGACAAAAGAATATATTGGAAAGATCTATTAGGGGTTTTATTGAATTACATTCTGCCTGGTTAGGTCGATTGTTTGATAACTCTGTTCCATCACGGGTTGTGCGGAGGGCACTATGCTTGCAAAGCCATTAAGCACAAAACCTCAAGAGCTGAATTCTATTGGCCAACTTTGTTTTCTAATATTAATAGAAAGGTAAGGGCATATCATTAGTGCCAGATCTTTGTGGGAAAGCAAAAGTTGGATACCCTACCTCTAAAACTTATCCCTTTTCAAAAATGGGTGCTGTATCTTTGTAGACAGTTTTAGGCTAGGGAATTGTGCCAAAGCATCTAAGAGTTTTAATTGAGTTGGACGACCAATGCATTAAACCTTAAACACTTGTATAATCTAAATATTTATGAGAAGTTCAAAGTGTCGATTTTCATTCGTAACAACATAAAATATTTGAATAGATTTTGAAAGTGGAAAGAGAGAAGATATGTGATAATCAAACATTCATACTAAATACTTAATTAATCAAATACAATTGATACTTGAAGACGAATTATATAGTCAAGCAATATATGTTCAAGAGGTGACAGAAGACAACAATTTAAAGATGCAAAGGAACTAATTTAAATAATGTCCAATTAGTTAGTCTCCATGAAAATGATAACTTTGCAACGGGCCATCAAGGAAGTTAATACTTAACTTAGACTTACCCTAATTCCTATGCTACTTTGAATATATGATGAAAAACATAGATGAATAAACCATAAAGACTCACATGAAACACAAATGCTATTAAGAGTGACGTCGGAATCTTTTTATTATCTTCAACAATTTTTAGAGAAGTACAATAATGTCATTGGATCATCACAAGGGTTCAACCCTTCTTACTTCAAATTACAAAATATTTATAGTGTAATTCAAAAATATCTAATCTAATATATTTTCTTTACAAAATACAATCTTTATCCAAAATGATTTGGATATATCAAACAAATACAATATAAAAATTAACTTTTTTGAAATTGATTGCATATTCAACACTCTATTCAAGGGTGTTGTTGATCACTGTTGCCTGAAAATTTGTTTTTGTTCTTTATGCTACTCCTTTTTCTGTGCTAGCCTTGAATATGTGCATTCAACTCTTGTTATTCTGTGTTGGTACCCTGAAAAATTGCATTCAGTTTTACTCTATGAGTTTGAGTAATTTGTCCCATCTTTTGTCATTTGGAACGAAGAATTTAATTATTTTTCTACATGCTTCGTCCACCTTTCTGTACTTTTCAAAAATTGGTCTAATAATAAATAAATGTTGAATTTCATGCTTGACGAGCAGATCGTATTCTAAGCTTTCAATGAATGCTTTACCATTGATGATTCCTTTGACTTCAGCAGATTTTGATCTATCTGCTGCTATTTCGTGTAATTTATGCGGGTAATTTTCTAGTGGAGTTAATTGGCCACTAGAATCTCTTAGAGGTGAAAGTCCCTTCTGGTGTAAGATACTATTTTTCTTGGAATTTATTTACTTGCACTTCTAATTTTTGACATTTATTTTCTAATTGCAACATTAAATTTCTTTTAGTCAAAATTCTTCTTACTTATAGGATTGCATCCATCCTGTCTTCAGTCCCTAATTCTTCCAATTTTTCTTTAGTCATGAAATTCATCACTTTGATTATCTTGGTTGCTTCTCTTGGCTTGTAATCTAAGTCTTCTTTGATTTCTGTTATCACTGCCCTTGATCTTGTCACCAATTCTTATTCTTCAAAGATGACCTCAATAGATGTCCAGAGTTCTGTTATGGTTGAATTGATATCAACCTTTTTTTTTGTTTTGCTCTAGAAAATGTCTGCACTGTTAGTGATTCATCTTCATATTTTTCAAGCTGTTTGGTTAGCTTGAAGTTTTTCTGCATTTCAAATATATATGCATTATTTGATTTGATCTTGTTTTCCTCCATTTTATCAATGTTTTTTTTAGCTTCTCAATCTCCACATTCCTTAAGGATAAATCTCCCATAGCCTTTGATAATCTCTCTGTTGTTTCCTCACTGATTCCCTCTATCTGCACTATAGATGTTCCTGCACTTGTCCGCTATTCTTTTTCCTTTAACAGGGTTTCCATGTTGGCCTCCATTTTCTGAATCTAGATGTTTTGTTTTACAATCATCTTTAACATGTTCTTCTCTTTTTCCAACTGTCCTACTACTTTTGCCTGTGGATATTCCGTTGTAGGCAGTTTTATCTGCGCTTTAAGTTCTTGAATGTCTGTATTTCTTCTTTTGATTATTTCCTCAACAACATGGAGATCACTATGATCCACTCCTAGCTTTATCACTAGATCTTCTAGCCCCTTTATTCTAGTATCCTTGGCTAGGGAAGACATTATTTCCAATTTAAACTGCGAATGAATATTATTTAAGGAGGCTAGTAGTTTAGAAGCTGCCATGTTTGAGCTTGTCAATGTAGAATAAGTCATTTCCTCTGCTTGTTTATGGAGATCAATTTGATTGATAGGGTGTATCTACTTAGTATCAAGAGAAAGCATACATTTTTTTATAATCATTTGCACTTTTAGGAATTGGTACTCTTGACTCAAGGAATGCTAACTGGAATTGCGCTTTATCAGGGTCTAGCGCAGAGAAAAGCTCATGTTGAGTAGTGGAAGATTGTTTTTGAAACTCAACATAGGTGGAGGTTTTGAGTGCTTCATTCTTTCTCTTCATCTCCTTAAATCTGGTAGGAGGTTTTGAGTGCCTCATTCTCTCTCTTCATCTCCCTAAATATGGCAAATATATTTTGTTGTCTTGAAGATGGTGAAATATGAGAAGTAGGAGAATCAATAACTATTTCTTCAATCTGCTGAAATGAAAAAGCAAGCATGCCTAACAACACCATTGTAGTTTGTTCTTCTGAATCTCTGCCTTCTCATGACTCGTCTTCTATATTTATTGATTTTTTTCTTTTGAAAACTTCAAAAGCAGATGCTTTAGGTGTTGAACTCGTAGGTGCGACACTTTCTCTTGGGCATTTAAGCTCCTTTTCTGTCGGTCTTGGAGTCTCCAATGTTATTTGACTGGAGGTCCACTCTTCAGTTTCTTGCAGATTGTTTTCTTCCTATTCGTCTCTGTTAATAAATTGTTCAATCTCTGATTTTGATATGTGTACATAAGGTGTTGACTTTTGCTCAGTGCTTATCTTTGAAACCACTCCCAGGGGGTCATAAGGCCAACTGAAACTGAGTTTGAAACTCATTTGTTTAAGGAGAATGTCTACTTCCTTTTCTGCTGCCCTGGTTAACAATAAATGGACCAATCTGTGCCTTTAATTTAAACTGAGCTTTCTGTTTTCTTGACATAAAATGTATATCATCCATATTCATTCTTTGCCTAATAAATTCTAAGGCTAAAAGACTCATAGGCGGAAAAATTGGTAATATATAGGGTGGCACCTCACAACCGTAGATTCTAATCTTTGAAAAGTTCTAGTATAGATACCAGTCTCCAACTTTGGATTCCTCACTTAGGTTTTGAATCCTTTTTATTTCTGTAGAAATCCTACGAAATACATCACTGCTTAATAGAGAAAGTGCCATATGCAAGAATTGGTTGTCAAAGTCACAGAAAGAGAAGTCTTCAAAAATTTCCCTCACTAATGAGGTCCAATGAATTACTAACTATGGCCTTCCTTCATCATCTAATTTCTGTAGAGGGAACTTGAACCTGTCTGATTGATTATATAGAAACAAATAGGCCAAAATTGACTAGCGCTTGAATGATCCTTCAACACTGAACTTGAGAAATTGATCATGAATTATATCTGACAAGAATTGACTAAAATTGAATATAATTGAGGGTTTCTTCCCAGATGAAAACATTGATAAAAACCCTAAGATAACTTCGTCTACCCACCGATCATTTGGATACCCTAACAGACAAGAAACTATGGAAATTACCTTTTGTTGATGGTGCTAGATGATCTCCCTGTTAAGAAGTCCCAATTAGACCTCAGACCGTTTGGTGTAGTAGTCCCAACAGTGGGTCGTATGGTATCGACTTGACCATGGTTTCGCACAGATACAAGTAAGATGTCCCTATTGGTAGCAAGGGTGTGACATGCGGCAAGTCAAGGAAGGTGCATGAGCGGTTCTAACACACAAAGGGTGAGGTGAGTGCGCCCCTTGGAAACCTGTGATAGCAAAGAGTTAAGAAGGAAACATATGAGCAAATATGCATCACAACATGGAAGACAAGTAAGCTAGTAATCCAAAGTGATGGTTAAACCAACATCACATTTCAGAAAGATTCATACATACATATATAGAAAATAGCTATACATGCATGCGTAAGCAAACAAATACATATATCATTTAGAGTAAACAAGATAATTGAAATACAATACGACATATGCATGAAACGTACTAGTTTTGTTATATTAAGAAGTGTAAGTTATAGTCATACAATACATCCATGTCCAACCCTAGTTTCGACAGCGGAACATTACAGCCACAACTGCCTGCTCCTCTAAAGAGATATACTAGCTCTGTGCAGTGGAGAAGCCAATGCTCGTTACAATAATGTCCAAGCTTTCTCTAAGAAACTATCCATGATTTGGGAGTCTGATTCCAAGGGAATTTCTTCTGCCATTTTCCTCCTAGGATAGACTCTTCCAATTTCTGGGTTAGCTTCAACCAACTCTCCTTCTCCTAATTTGAGCCTTGTCCTAGTTAGCATTCAACAAAAAAAATCCAGCACAAGCTTGTCTAACCTTAGCAACCTACAGCTCTGACACCACTTGATTTGAAATTGATCTAAGACAATTAATAAGATATTACAGACTCATGTGCATGGATGTACCTATGTTATTTTGTGCAACGGATCAATAAGATTGCGAAACACACAAGCAATGAAGCAGTTAAAGAAAACGTAATAGGCAAACATATAAACATAACAAGTTTAATAAGGAGTTCACCCAATACTCCTGGGCTACGTGTCCTGGTCTAGCCTTCAGTGGTGGCCTTTCTATTATGTTTTCAAAGCAGAGCTTTTACAACAGTGAGCTCAATTTGAGTCTCACTCAATAGGTATAAATCAGTAAGACTGTACTTGGATCCCCCAAGTCTCTGGAGTACACAGACTCTCCTTACTGACTCTTGACCTTTATTGGTCACAGTAGTATGAGCCCAATTTGAGACTCATACATGATATGCATTACAGAGGAGTTCGCTTGAACCTCTCAAGCCTTCTTTGGAGTACACATACTCTTTGACCCTCTTTGTCTCTGTGCTAATCTTTGCTCGATGCTGCCTTTTCTTCTGTAGGTCAGCTCGACTTCTTCTCCCTGCTTTCGGCTTATTGCCTACTGCTTACTGCTCTGCTTCTCTCTCTGTCAGTTTGTGGCTTTAAAGCTAATCTGCTTCTTGACTGTTTGTTTCTGCTTTCCAGCGTTCCGGTTCTGTTGCCTCTGTCTGTTTGAATCCCTCTGTCATGCGTAATCAGTGACTGTATAACGCCTCACAGGGAGGTGGCCACCTATTTTGCAACGGATGAGTGTCAGTTCTCTTGGACATATTTGAAATGACTGTTTTTTCCGTTAACTCTAAGAATGCCCACGAAACACGACCTTCCGCCAACGCATCGTCCATATTGGACTTCAAATCCTATGTGATCTTTCTTTATAATCTTGTCAAATCCGGTCATCCATCGGAACACGTCTCCGCCATTGATCTGGGGGCCCTAGATCCTATGGTTGTCGTTCATATCGAGCCGCTGAGTAGCATGATGTTTACTTGTCTGATGTGAGCAGTTTTCTCTCTTTCGTCGAGATGCGTGGCAATCGCTGTATGGCATCGGGCAGAACTCGGTTGAAACCGCTTACTGCTCGAAGCCCATCCGATATCCTACCGGTTTTGTGGAATCCCGCTCCGACGGAACCGAAACAATATTTTCCACGTTTTATAATTATTTCGGGTTCGGGTGCTCAGGGCTTCTCTTCAATGAGGGGTTTTACTTGCGATATGCGATTAGCAACTTGTTGCTAATTGCATATCGGAAACTACCTCCGTTGCTTAAATTTGTCCCTGCATTCGCTGGTTGGTGTCAGCGCGCGTTACCATGGTCCGCCACTCTGCACACTAAATCGACGACCCTCGTTGATCCACGCTGATCGCCATTGCAACTCTCTGAGGATTCCCTCCAATAGTTTGACCTTTATAAGACTTTGAATCTTTGGCATGATTTTTAAAGAGTTCATGAGAGACTGTTTTAGGATCCATTTGGATCACGCTTTTCTACTGAAAAAGCTTTTGATCACCAAAAATCGATTTAAGCATCAATAAAGTGAGGATATAGATTCCTCGCTTGCCCAATTTCTATCCATCTTGCACTGCTTGGTTTTGAACCTTTGAGTCCAATCCTGAGGTACTCAACATCCCCTCTGCGCGTAGTTCTCACCTTCTTGTCCAGAACTGTATCTTCCTGCAATTCATTGAGATATTCAGGTAACAGATAATCAATACAATGCAACTGACTCTGCTCTTCGGGATCTTCAATCAATGAAGGCTCAAACAGTCTCAAGCTTTCTGCATTAACCACTGAATAGATGTGCATGTAAGCTGGCAAATCAAGGCGAAAAGCATTCACACCGCTTTTCTCAAGTATCTTGAAAGGTCCATACCTTATTAGCTTCAGCTTCTTACCTTCACCTTGCATTTTGTCTTTGTTGATATACAGTTAGACTTGATCACCAACTTGAAAACTATGCTCAATCCGATGCTTATCATGCCTTGCCTTGTACTTGGCTTGGCTTTTTTCCAGCTGTTCTTGTACTGCCTAGTGAATTTCTTGGATTTTGTTCAATGAACTTGGTTGCTTTGTCTACATCACTATGTCCATCAACCGTTATGTCTTTCCCAAAGACAAAATCCAAGGGAGACCTTGGTGTGAAACCAAAACAGGTTTCAAAAGGAGTATCTTTGTGTAGAAGAATGTTTAGCCCGATTTTAAGCATGCTGCACATAACACAAATGTTCATCCCAAAGCTTGGGATGCTTGCTGCAATAGCCTCTGAGCAACTGGATCACTGTCTTGTTGACCACCTCTGTTTGGCCATCCGTTTGCGGATGAAAAGATGTGCTCTTCTTCAGTCTGGTGTCTATCAATTCCCATAGATTCGACCAAAATTTCCCAACAAATTGGGAATCTCGATCATATACAATGGAAGTGGGTAATCCAAAATGAACTCATACATGCTGGAAGAACAACTTTTCTATTTGTTCAACTGTAATCTGTTTGTTACAGGCTATTAAAATACACATTTTTCTGAACCTATCCACAATAACATATAAATAGTCATGACCCTTTCAAGATTTAGGTAGTCCCCCCAACAAAGTCCATGGAAACACTTTCCCAAGGATGAGAAGGAACTGGTAGTGGAGTGTACAAGCCTAGTTTTCTATTGCCGGGTTTGCTTTTAGCACACATGGTACACCCTCTTACATATCTAGAAACTATTTCATTCATTTTTCGCAAATAACAAAATTTTTGTAGTGGTGCAACTGTTTTACTTACACCAAAATGACCTGATATCAAGGATGTATGTGCCTCCCTAATTATGTTAATTCTCTCTGTTTGTGCATAGGTTTCTCAAATGATACAAGAGTCGGTCCTTAATATAGTAATCCAATTCTTCTACCTTTTTGTCATTACTTAAAGCTGCATATACATCTTTAAAGTATATATCTTGAGCATATTGTTCAAAGTAGCTTTCATGTATTACTGAGTTATGCTTAAGTATAGTAGATGCACTTATGATTGGTCTGGACAACATATCTGCAACTTTATTGTATATGCCCTTTTTATATCTGATGACAAAATGAAACTGTTGTAGAAAACTCATCCACCTATAATGTCTTGATTGCTGCAACCTAGTTTGTGAGTGTAAATATGTGAAGTGGTTGATGATCAATATGTATAATTGTCTCTTTGCCCATTAAGTAATGTTTCCACTTTTTCACACTCTGTACTAATGCATACAATTCTTTATCATATGTGGGATAATTAACTACTGCAAAATTAAATGTCTCAGAATGATAACATATGGGTTTACCGTGCTACATCAACACTGCTCCCATGGCATAGTCACTGACATCCATTTCAATCTCAAAGGGTCTTTGAAGATCGGGCAGTGTTAGTACTGGTGCTGTACTAATCTACTCTTTTAATGTGTAGAAGGCTTTCTGCTGTTTGCCTCCCCACTGAAACACCTTGTTCAATCCTGTTAAAGCATGTAAAGGAGCTACAATCAAGGAAAAGTTAGCAATAAACTTTCTCCAATACCGTGTTGCTCCTAGGAAGCTTCTAACTTCTGTAGTAGATTTGGGTTTAGGCCAGTTTACAATGACAACAACCTTAGAGGGATCTATCTTTAATTCACCACCCCCTACAATATGACCCAACTAATTCAGAGATGTTTTGCCAAATTCACATTTTGATAGTTTAACATAAATTTTTTCTCTTTTTGAAAACATCTAGAGTCTGCTTTACATGCTTCAAATGTTCTTTCCATGTTTTACTAAATACAATAATGTTATCTAGATATACAATGACAAAATCATCAATAAAAGGCTTGAATACATCATTCATTACTCTCATGAAAGTAGCAGGAGCATTAGTTAAGCCAAAAGGCATAACTAACCACTCATACAATACCTGCTTTCTTTTGAAAGCAGTCTTCCATGCATCTTGCTCTGCAACTTTGACCCGATGGTAGCCACTATGCAAGTCCAACTTGGAAAAGTAAACTTCTTTCAACTGATCTAAAAGATCATCTATGCGAGGAAGGGGATAACGATTTTTTATTGTTATCTTATTCAGTGCTCGGTAATCAATGCACATTCTCCATGAGCCATCTTTCTTTCTCACCAAGACAATTGGAGACCCACATGGTGATGTGCTAGGTCTTATGAACCTTTTCTCGAGCAACTCCTGTACCTGCTTCTTGATTTCTGCATTCTCTAAAGCAAACAATCTGTACATTTTAATGTTAGGCAATGGAGCATCTTGCTGCAAATTAATATCATGTACTATTTCCTTTTTAGGTGGTAGACCTTTAGGTTCCTGAAGTAGCATATCATATTCTGAAACAACTTCTTCTAAATCAGCTCGCTGTTTAGCATCACAGCCTTCAAATACATTGGTTTTATCAGTTTTTTTTCCTTTACAACCATCAGTGGAAATTGTTTGCATGACTTTACAATTCTTTTCATCTACCCTGAGTTTATGAGAGTATAATTATTCTTGAGTTTATGAGCTTCTACAATATATTCGATTCCATATTTAACGAGTTGATACTTGTTTTCAGCTCTATAGAAAATGGATTTTCTTTCATACAATTAAGGACTTCCTAAAATAATTCCACATATATCCAAGGGAATGATATATAACTCAACCTCATCTACAGATGCTGACCCAAAAGGAAACCTAAGTTTACATTGTCTAGTCACTTGTAGCTTTTCTTTATCACATACCCAACCCAATGGATATGGCTTCTTGTGAGGTGTGGTTAGTAATCCCAACTTCTTTACAATTGCTTCAGAAATTAAGTTTACTTGTGAGCCACTATAAAAAAAGTATCAATCTTTTGATGCTTGGAAATAACTCTAATATGAAAAAGCTAATGTCTTTTCCTCTCATTTTCTTCATTATCAGTAGATTGTGCAGAATTACTAGTAGATGCTTCAGAATTTTTACCTTCTATACGTGTGGCTGTGATTGTTGTTTTATCCCCTGAGTTTGACCTCAAATCTTTCTGAATAGCTGCAACAATTTTCTTCTTTTTGTCATTGTACTTCTTGGCCCTCAGCTTCGGATGCGGAATCCAACAATGTTCGTCATCATGCCTATCGTTATTGCAGTGAGTGCATGAAGGTTTGGTCTTTTGTAAAACATTTGTCTCTTCTTTTTCCATTTCAGATTTTTCTTTTCCTTGTTCTTGTTTGTAGTGGGTTTTGATGATCCCCCAATCTCTGGGTTCACATTCTTGCCTCTAACCTCTAGATGTGTACCCTGAACAAATACCTCATCTATGTTAGTAGGATTAAACATGAGAATGGTGTGCTTTAAATAGCTGTGTAGACCACCTATATACTTCAACAGAGTTTCAGGTGAGTCTAAAGAAATGCCTAGAATCAAAGCTCTTTTAATTGGCAAAGAGTTTGCCAACTCATCAAAGCTTGCTGCATATAAGCTAGTGGATAGAATTGTTTTTTAATGGCAGAAACAAATTCATTCCAGGTAGAAAGAATTTTACCATGCTTTTTCAAATCAAATTGTGTCCTGCCTTCCCACCATACTAGGGAAGTTCCCCCAAGGTGTAGGCTAGCTAGCTGAATGTTTGTCCTTTCTGAATCGATGTTCTGCACTCTGCAATATACATCAATATGTCTAATCCAGTTATCTAGCTTTTCTGCATTCAATTCTCCGTCATACACTCACAAATCAAACTTCATATCTAATTTAATCAACGAAGGTTTATTCTTTTTCTTTTCAGGGCTTTCTTTATGTGAAGAAGATGATGATGAAGGTGACGATGGGGGAGATGGTGGAGAGGGCTTTTCTTTTTTTCCTTTGCCTTCTGGGTGGGCAACTAGAAGAGCTTCTTCTACTCCTTTATCTTGTTTGGAGGTTGAAGAATCTTCGCCTCTACCTTTCTTAAATTCTCTATACATTTCTTCTACCATGGTTCTCATGGTCATAAAACTGTCCATGAACTGGGAGTCTGATTCCAAGGAAATTTCTTCTGCCATTTTCCTCCTAGGATAGACTCTTTCAATTTCTGGGTTAGCGTCAACCAACTCTCCTTCTCCTAATTTGAGCCTTGTCCTAGTTAGCATTCAACAAAAAAAATCCAGCACAAGCTTGTCTAATCTTAGCAACCTAGAGCTCTGATACCACTTGATTTGAAATTGATCTAAGATAATTAATAAGGTATTACAGACTCGTGCATGGATGTGCCTATGTTATTTTGTGCAACGGATCGTTAAGATTGCAAAACGCACAAGCAATGAAACAGTTAAAGAAAACATAACAGGAAAATATATAAACACAACAAGTTTAATAAGGAGTTCACCCAATACTCTTGGGCTATGTCTCTTGGTCCAACCTTCAGTGGTGGCCTTTCTATTATGTTTTTAAAGCAAAGTTTTTACAACAATGAGCTCAATTTGAGTCTTACTCAACAGGTATAAATCAGTAAAACTATACTTGGATCCACCAAGTCTCTGGAGTACACAGACTCTCCTTACTGACTCTTGACCTCTATTGGTCACAGTAGTATGAGCCCAATCTGAGACTCATACATGACAGGCATTACAGAGGAGTGCGCTTGAACCTCTCAAACCTTCTCTGGAGTACACAGATTCTCTGACCCTCTCTGTTTCTGTCCTAAAATTTGCTCGATGCTGCCTTTGCTTCTGTAGGTTAGCTCAGCTTCTTCTCTCTGCTTTCGGCTTACTGCCTACTGCTTACTGTTCTGCTTCTCTCTCTGTTAGTTTGTGGCTTTAAATCCAATTTGCTTCCTGACAGTTCGTTTCCACTTCTCGGCTTTCTGGTTCCCCTGCCTCTGTTCGTTTGAATCCCTCTGTCCTGCGTAATCAGTCACTGTATAATGCCTCACAGGGAGGTGGCCACCTATTTCGTAATGGATGAGTGTCAGTTTTCTTGTACATATTTGAAACGGTTGTTTTTTCCATTAAATCTAGGAATGCCCGCAAAACATGACCTTCCGCCAACACATCGTCCATATCGGACTTCAAATCCTATGTGATCTTGCTTTATAATCTCGTCAAATCCGGTCATCCATCGGAACACGTCTTTGCGGTTGATATGAGGGCCCCAAATCCTATGGTTGTCGTTCATATCGGGTGGCTGAGTAGCATGATGTTTAACTGTCCGATGTGAGCGGTTTTCTCTCTCTTCCGCTGGGACGCGTGGCAATCGCTGTATGGCATCAGGCAGAACTCGGTTGAAACTCCTTACTGCTCGAACCCCGTCCGATATCTTGCCTGGTTTGTGGAATCTTGCTCCAACGGAACTGAAACAATATTTCCGCACTTCATAATTATTTTGGGTCTGGGTGCTCGGGGCTTCTCTTCACTGAGAAATTTGCCTTGTGACCTCCACTGCTTAAATTTATCCCTCCATTTTTTGGCTGGTATCAGTGCATGTTACCATGGTCCACCGCTTTGCATGCTAGATTGACGACTCTCGTTGATCCGTGCTGATCGCCATTGCCATTGTCTGAGGTATCTGTCTGATAGCTTGATCTTTATAAGACTTTGAATCTTTGGCATTATTTTTTAAGACTTCATGAAAACTTAGAGTGTTTTAGGATCCATTTGGATCACTTTGACATCCTTGTAATGGTCGCAGGTGGTGAGTTGATGCCAAGCTTAGTCATCCGTGATGGTGTTCGTGCGCTCAATGGTGACATGTTGAAGCGAACTCTTGCCTTCGTTGCATCCAGGTGCATTAATATGGCTCCTCCGTCCAACTTGTATGATAGCATGCACATGGTTGTCCTTGGTGTGACCGGATCGGCAACATGTTGATGCATAGTATCTACGCTTGATCTCCAAGTATGCGCTGGTGGCCGTGTGCATAAACTTGTCAAAATACACATACAACTCCAGTCAGACTTGCTTATTTTCTTCGCCTCGGTGAGTGTGCCAAATGGGTGGGATCGCATGCATGCACACAATGACATGTATGCTGCTGCATTCCCTTGCATGCGATAAACAACACTACTTACCTTATCTGCTCCGTGCCAGCTATTGGGATGGATCTTTAACTTGTACGAGCGCAGTTTCATTTGTCTGTGCATGTTGCAACCCCTGCTATACTTGTTCTTGTTGCAACTCATTCTCTTGTCCATGTAGCTTATGTTCTTCCTTGAGTTGTTGCTTCAGCGCATGCAACTCTTTCTCTGTTCCATTCTCTGCCTTCACGCGATCTTCATATCAAGCCGTCACCTCATAACCTCAATCTCCAAAGCTACTTTCATGATGAGTGGGTCTACTTTGAACTTGCAATTTTTCTCTGCCTCTATGTTGTCAACAACTGTCCTCTTCCATTCGTCACGTGCTGGTGTGATGATTTCTGCTGTTGCTAATGGTGCTACTAGTTGTGATGCTGCTGCCATATCATTTTGATGTCCTTGTCTATAAACAACTTGATGTCTTCATAGGTAGGCAAGCTCGTAGACACTTGCTTGGCTGCAAACCCTGTTGTGCTCTCTGTTAGTGTCAGTCTTTCCAGCCTTCCTCCAGTGATCAAATATGCTCTTACAAAGTGATTTTGAAGTGTCAAGGTCAAATTTTGTCATTTCAGTGAGTCTTCAAGCAAAATTTGGTAGCGAGGGCATTAGGTCTGGTTGCCCCAAATGTCAGTCCATGCATCATTCAGCTGACCTATATCAATTCATAGGGTTGTCCATATCTATGTCAGTGTCTTAATGAGTCATTTTATACCTTATTCATGCTTCAGTTGGTGCCGAGGCAAGCTCATTTCCCTCTTCCTAGGGTTTTTGAAAGCCATTTTCTCTCGGATGGTCAAATTCATCGCAAAACTTGTTTCCTGATGTCAATACACCTTCCTACCTTCATGGACCTTATCAAACACTTTCACATCCCTTAGATCCGCCAATATTCCCTCATTTTTGCACACACCTAGTTCTAGCTACAACCGGCAATTTTCCTAGGTTGGGCCCTGATTTGCCCTTTTGGCCCCCTTCCCCTCACTCAATCTCTGAGATTCCACTTTCCCCTGATTCCTAACATCCCTACCCACTCCCACAAGTTTCCCCAAGAATTTAGAAGCCCCCTATCCCCTTCATCTCGCTTCATTTCGGCAGAATTCCTTGTTTCATACATCGGGACAAGTCGCACTCAAATGATGCTTCAGAGCAATCAAAGATGAATTTTGGGAAACTGAGAGAGGCTTTTGTCCAAAACACGCCAAGGAAGAAAAACCTCATTCACTTTTTGCATAGGTGTCATGATTTGAGAAAAATGTCAAGAATACGGTTGCCTCAGGAGAATCAAAGACACCTCTGCAAGTTACCTTGGGAAAATCAAGTTTTCTCCTAGCTTGGTTGGCCAAATGATTCGCTTGATGGGTAAAATGATAACTAGACACAAATATATTTCCAATGAGCTATCATGAGCTCAATTTGGGGTTGAGGAAGGCATTCAAAAGTTGACTGCAACAACACTCTTCTTTCAGGCAGCCTCATTTAGCACTTTTTGACCAGTCTTGGGAGATTTGATTTTTGACAGGTCAAATCAAATCCAAATTGAAAAATTTCACTTGGGTTGGAAATTAGACTCAAAGACCTTTCGAACGAGCCATCCTGCGCCCGATTCCGACACCAGGAAGGCCCTCAAACAAGGCTGTGAATGTGCGCGACCAGTGAGCAGCTCCTCCGCAGTGTTAATTTTGAACTGGCGCGACCAGTTGGGCTGTGCGCGACCAGTTGAGCTGTAAAAGCCAAAATCACCTCAAACTCACTCAAATATTCTTCAAATTTGCAAATTGGGTTGAGCATAGAGTTCAGCATTTTTGCAGGCAGAGACAACAGTTCACTTTGTCCACTTTGCTCCTAAACCATGTCAGACACCCAAACCTGTGAGCAAAGTGATGACCAATCTTCTTCTACAGAGGTTGAGGTACAGCGGAGGTCTCGTAGGGGGGGCAAAGGTGGTCATCATAAGAGAGAGGAGCCCACCTCTTTGACATATTTACAAGCTTATCCTATGGCAATCTCATGTTTCCAGTACAGTTGGTCAAGGCACAAAAACGAGAAAGAAGACCAA
>APFE031162424.1:708-16691 GCA_000404065.3 Pinus taeda | reverse complement strand
TGTAATGCATTAGATGGAATTACCACTCCTCAAACTATCAATATAGAAGGACATATCAAGAATAAAAATGTAATAGTATTGATTGATTCGGGTAGTACCTATAATTTTATTCATTTTAAGATACTCAAGGATTTGAATTTCTTTCTATAGGGCCAACACCAAAGTTTCAATTGATGGTTTCATATGAAGTAACTAAAAATTGCTCAAGTGCCATAATATCAATATAGCCATGGGGGAATATGTATTGAATAGTCCAATGACTTCAATTCCAATTGGGTGGTGTTGATTTTGTATTAAGGTTTCAATGGTTACAATCTTTAGGGATGATAGCTTTTAATTTTTAAGAACTTTTCTTCAAATTTTTCTGGGAAGGAAAGGAAATTGAATTAAGGGGTATTATAGGGAAACATGAGAAGATAATAATATCTAATGGCATGAAAAATATTTTGAGTAAGGAACAATGAGGGGTAATTTCACAATTATGCTTATTAGATGTTCAAACATCTAATTCATCCATTTCTCCATATTTTCAAAGTGTCTTTGATAATAATTCCAAGGTATTTGAGACCCCCAAAGGTCTCTCGCCTCTTTGAAATCATGATCATGCTATTCACTTGATTTTAAGAAGTGTTCCTCTAAATATCCCTATGCCCAAAAGAGTTAAATTCAACGTATGGTTGGAGAAATGTTAGAGGAAAGTATAATTCATCCTATTCAAAGTTATTTCTCTTCACCAATAGTATTGGTGCATAAGAAGGATGGATCATGGTGTATGGTTATGGATTATATAGAGCTCAATAAGCTCACTATTAAAGAAAAAATCCCATTCCTATCACTGATGAATTGTTGGATGAACTACATGGATCATTTTAGTTCACGAAGCTAGATATTCATTTAGGATATCGTCAAATTAGAATGAAGATAGAAGACATTCTTAAAATAGCATTCAAAACTCATTAAGGTCATTATGAATTTTTAGTCATGCCTTTTGGCCTTACTATTGTACCTTCCACATTTCAAGGTTTGATGGATTCCACTTTCAAACCCTTCCTTAGAAAATTTGTTTTAGTATTTTTTGATGATATGCTAATCTACAACAAGTCTTAGAAAGATCATGTCCAACATGTTGACAAGGTGCTCCAACTATTGGAGGAGAAACATTTCTATGCAAAAACCTGCAAATGTTTCTTTGGGGTACAAGATGTGGAATATTTGGGTCATATTGTATCTCATGAGGGTGTGTTATCGTTGCTACAACACCCTCCAAAATCTTGGCTCACTCAATTTCGGAGCCTTCCTTAGAGTACATTATCATCACAAACTTTGGAACTCATTCAATGTGTTCTCTTGATGAGTTTTTATCCCTTTTGAAATATAGGAAAAATGTTGTATTTTCGCATTTCAGTTGTCGCATCATGTATATAAGCATGTTTTAGTGGTTTTAAGAGGTCACCTTTGTGTAAATGAGTTGCTCTAACCATGTAAACACCCATTGTAAACATTTCCAAAGTTTTTAGCACTGTCGCACAAGTGTCATAACGGTCCTTGCAAAGTGTATCTTAAGTGTCACACTTGTCGTAAAGTTGTCATAAAGTTGCCACAAGAAGAAAAATTCATTTTTAAGTGTCCTAGATTATCTATGTTATTGTGTTTTCAAGTATTCTAAGTGTGTGATCACAGTTGAATTTTTTTCACTGTTCACATCAACCTCACTCATCTCACGCTTAGTCATTTCCTAGAAATCTTCCCGACCAAGAAACCTAGCTTCAACCAGCATCCCTAAACTGTGCACTATGTAGTCTCAGTCCTTTGTTGTGACATTTCATCTTTTCATTGCACATTCAAGCGCAATGACCCAGACTATCTTGTCTCCCAAAACTATGCAATGTTCTCACCCAGTGCTCATCCCCTTAGCCGGCCACACTGACCCTCAGAACTACACAGTTTGTCCCCTTGGCCAAGCCTAAATTGTACATTGCGTAGTATCAAGGCTCAATGCTCCCACTGGCTTCCTGAACTACTCAATTGCGCAGTCACTGAACCCTTTTCCCAACCTTCCATTCAGTCCTAGCTAAGTCAATGGATCAATATCCACAATCTTAGTGTAGGGGGTTTTCGAACTGATGTCGTCTCATCGTGAGTGAATTGCATAAATAGGTACCTTATTATGCCATGGTGAGATGAACAAGAAAGAGATGAAGCAGCACAACATTCTTAAATACCATCTTGTCGTTGAGTACGCAAGCTAATCAATCAAGAGAAATAAAAAGGGACACCAGTTTGTGATCACCATTCAAGACCAGATAGCATTGAAGATCCATTATCTCCAAGCCATGCGGAGATGAAAAGAAGAATACCTTCAACACAAAGTGGCAGAAGTGGCTTGAAATTTCCACATCATCAAGCAAGTCTATGTCAGCAATGTCATGTCATGTCATGATTTTTCACATGCCATGCCATTGTGGTTAATTATGTAAATTATGTTTCAAAAATGTATTGTAAAGTGGAATTCTAAAGGACATGTATGGAATATGAAGAGTCATGCAACGTCGAAAATTCATAGGAAGTGAAACAGACATGAGGGTAGATGAAAAGTGATAAGGAAGGTGAAGCATCACTTCCTCATTATTATATATACACCCTCATTGTAAGAGCAAAGGAATTTTCACCTTCTCTCCTCCCACAAGGAATTAGAGAGATAAGCTAGTTCTTTTGAGGAGCAAGGAGTGGCTCCAACGCTCTGCTATTGGAGCTAGTCGTGTTCATTGTATACATGTGTCTTGGAAATTTTACTTAATATAAAAATCTCTATGGGCCAACATGTTTTTCATGCATGGATTATGGATATTTCTAAGACTATTTTGTGAATGTTTGAAATTCATGTTTGCTTTCATCCGTGCTAAAGTAGTTGAACTATTTCAGTTATTTTTGTACTTACCATATTGATAATGTGATGTAATTTATATTACCATTGTTGCATCCTTGTGGACTATTCCTCTGGATATTAGACAAATCCTCCTCATTACATTGGTTGCACCGATCGTCGCATCTTTATGGACTATTCTGCTTGATTTTGTACGGATCCTTCTCATTTATGTTTCTCTACTAGGGTGGTACTACTACCTCTCTCTTATAGGCTCACTTTTCCTCCCCTCCATAGTGAAATAACTTTAAGACACATACAATCGTATGCTCACTTGGCACATCCCCCTTACTTTTCAAAGGCACCTTTTCATTCCTCTTTCTTGTTGACAGTTAAAGCCAAGGCATATCTTTAATATTATCAGAAACCAATCCATATTCTAAATGGGGATCCTATCTCAAATGGTGTGAGTTTTAATTGGTACCACATATCATGGACACCCCTTGAATGTTTATGGGTCCAGCACCATCAACATTTCTGGCGCTAGAAGGAGGGAAGCCAGATTTTTATATTCGGTAACCTCACCAAACCCAATCTTACTTCCTCCACTCAAGGCAGTAACATTTCCGGAAACCCCACTTTGCACATTCCTAAAGTTGGTAATTCTTCTCAGCCTGGAACTGCACAAGCTTACAAAGTCTCTTACAATTAGATCTAGGCCATCTGCCCCATCACCAGAAAGTTTGCAAGAGTTATTGGATTGATACAAGGAGTAGAAACTCTTTCATATTTCCCAAAAAAGAACCAAACCACCCCCACTGAGATAGTGGTCTTGACAGTTGAAGAATTAATTCTTGCCACCCTTGAAGATTTAGCCAATTATGAAGAAAATGCAAAAAAAAACCATAACAGTCTCCAACCTTCAACGGTGGTGGTGGAAATAACGTAGTGCTCTCGGACGATACTTTCCATGGGTTAGGTGGTGAAGAAGAAGAATAAGAATAAAACCAATCATATTTTGACAAAGAAGGGGAAAACAATGACGAAGACATGGCAGACCAAGATCTGAATTGGATGACTCAAGGCCCACTTTCACTTTTGGGTGTGTTACACAAGATTCCAAGACACTCAGAGAAGCTATTAATGAATTATGACCCTAACAAAGCAGTAAAGGTGGAGGACCATCTGGACAACTTCTACCTACATTTGCAAACACTTGAGGTATGTTATGATGATGTTGTATGTAGACTATTTTCGTGTACCTTAGATGGAAGAGCAGTTATATGGTATCATAGGCTTCCTCTAAACTTGCTCCAAAATTAGAGGGGTTTTAAGAAATTCTTTCTTGAGAAATTTGTTGATGATAAAAGCCACACCATGATTTTAAAAGAGTTGGCCAATCTCAATTTGGAGCAGAAAGAAAAAGTGAAAGATTTCAATCAAAATTTTAACCATATCTTGAAGATATTTCTGCCAAACACAAAACCTCATGACTCCATAACAATAGACTATTTCGCATCTTCCTTATCATCAAGCACTATGTAGTTCGTGAAAAGAAGCGTGAATCCAAATTTGGCTGAAACTTTTGAAGAGGCAATCACGGCTGAGAAGGACCCACGTGAGATTGGAGTCATCGAAGATGATGAACTAACAAAAGACTCCAAAGGCATGGGGAAAATGCCTCAAGCCTCCATAAGTAAGGCTAAAGAAAAAGAAACAATTGATCTTGAGAGCTTGACCTGCACTGTAAAATCTATATCTAATGAGTTGGCAGAATTGAAACAAAGGTCAAGTGAGACCACCATGAGCAGTAGGCCTCCCAAGTTCAACTTTCTGAGAAGGACTTCCAACTCCGACAACAACAATAAACATTCGGTCAAGTCTGCACAAAGCTCGAACGTCGTGCTAAATATCAAAAGTATTCGCATGGATCAATACTATTCATTTCAACAAGAATATCATTCAAATCAAACATGCCCACAGTGGAACCATAGCATGAATTCTCTGGCTATTCACTTTATTGACACAGTGCTTACATATCAGTAGACTAAGCCTACGAAAGAAAAGGTAGAAATTGTTGCGACCGAAGAGACTCCAAGAACGGTTCATGCACTGAACACATTCAGTTGTTTACTTGCAGGTGGAAATAGAAATTCTGAAAAGTAACCAATGATTAATGACCTAGCCCAGAAGAAGGTGACTCGATACAACTTAAGAATTCAAGGGTCAGTTCTTACGCAAGAGTTGACGAAGCAAAAATTGAAGGAACATTTGTTAAGGAAGATCATTTTGTCCGTCAAATCAACACAAAACACTCAAAAAAAGTCTAGAAATTAAGTCACAAAAAAGCACTTCCACAAGCAGGCAAAGCACACCCATCACTCCAGAAGTAGTGAACAAGCCAACTCCCCTAGATTCTTCAAAAATATCTCTCACATTGGATTACAACATAGTTAATGAAATGAAGAAGACTCGTGTGAATATCTCATTGTTCAAATTAACAAAAATCACGAGCTAGTGATACATGCTCCTACGTGCACTTGGACAGCCCATCTCAGGTAACGATGCTTCGCCACAAAAGGGAGTTGAATCTAGTAAGTCCTCTAGTTCCCTAAAGTTTGTACTTAATGCTTTAACATTCGATGTAAATACACTCTACCCTATGTTTCTGTTGACATTTGAAATTTTAAATTATAATGTACAAAATTTCTTAGTTGATTTAGGTGCATTAGGAAATGTAATTCCCCCATCTATCACAAAGAAAATCAACACAAAATGGGATAAAACAGATGCACAAATCATTCAGTTGGAGAGGACTCTTGTCCATGCAATTGGTGAACAAAAAAATGTGCTTATTTTCTTATCATTTGATCATGATCGAGTTCACCAATGTATAAACATAGTAATTGTGGACATTTCGAAAGCATATGGTGTAATATTGAGCAGAGACTGGTCCAACATGTTAAAGGGGTATGTTGCGATGGACTAGTCACATCTGTGGCTTCCATATAAGGAAGAAGAAATCAGATTCGGGTGAACTTGGAGTGATATATGAAACACATGGTAACTCCCTTAGAGGGTGAGAATGAGCCAATGGATTTCACACACCTTATCTTTGGAAATTTATTTTTGGAAACTAAATTTGGGTGCTATCTTTCTCAGCCACCCCCAATCCCACCAGATACATAGTTGGAGCTCCTTCCTAGTCCAACTAGTGAAAATGATATTTGTAGAGTTAGTAGTAATAATAATAACAGTACTAGTCTAGTATGTAGCACTTGTACATATAATATGTGGACTTTGTATTTTGATGGTTCCAAAATGCAAGAGGGCTCTGGAGCTAGTTGTGTTTTAATAGACTTGCGATAGAGAAAACATATGATCTCTAGCCACTTGGAATTTGAGTGCACGAGCAACATTGTGGAATACGAAGCACTCATCTTGGGTTTGAAAAGAGACATCGACCTCAACATTGTAGTCCTCAAAGAAATAGGTGACTTGGAGATTATTACACGATAGGTACATGATACCATACATTGTGTGTCACCTCATCTCAAAAGTTACCATCAAGAAGTATGGTGTTTGATTTCACATTTCCAAGATTTTAATATTATGTTTGTTCATAGAATGTGTAACACGACTATGGGTGCATTGGAAAATGTTGCTGCTAGGTTGTCACCAATTAGGGAATTTTTTTTTTATATAGATTCTTTATAATCCATCTTCCCCCGATAATATTACTAATTTACGTGTTTTCAATGATGACCAGTAGTTACTACATTTTATAGAAAACATCGATGTATTCAAAGACATAGTGATTGATGAAGACAAGAACGAGAAGGCATTGTAGGATGCAGCCAACATGAGCAAAGGAAATATCATGCCGAAAGGCATGGTATTGTTAGAAACGTTGTATGACTTGCATAATCGCTTCTGAGGGCCATTCAATGCAAAGACCCACAGCTCAACGTTTTTGTATGAGCATATAAATTTGGGAACATAAAAAGATCTCAACTATGTCAATATTGGTAATTGTTGCACACCAGAGGAGCGACAATATTTTATCTGCTTATTCAAGAAGTACTAAGATGTATTCGTGTAGACGCGTGATAAACTAAAAACTTATGACACATGAATTATCCAGCATGTAATTCCAATCAAAGAAAGGGCCAAGTCGTTCCAACAAAATTTGTGGAATGTACATCCTATGCTTGAGCCTCTCATTCAAAAGGAGTTAAGGAAGTTGTTGGATGCTCGGATCATATATAAAGTGATACATTCTACCTGGGTATCGAACTTGGTCCTAGTAAGGAAGAAGTTTGGGGAAATCCTCTTATGTGTTGATTTCTCAAACCCGAACCGCACCTAGAACAAAGACAACTACTCCATGTCATCTATGGACCAAATACTACAAACAGTGTCAGAGTCAGGATTATTTTCTTTATTAGGAAGGTATTCAGGATACAATCAGGTTCTAGTCTGAGATTCTGGCAGACTTAAAACAACATTTCGTACTAAGTGGGATACGTTCACATTCAAGAGTATTCCATTTGGGTTAATCAATGTTGGTGCGATATTTCAACGTGCCATGGAAATTACATTCTATGGATTGATTGGACAAAGCATGGTGGTCTACCTCGATGATGTCACAGTATTTTCTAAGAAGAGATCCGACAACATATGCCATTTATGGAAACTTTTCAAGCAATGTCATAAATATGGGATATCCCTCAATCCCAAGAAGAGTATTTTCGTAGTGTCTAAGGGTAACCTCTTGGGCCACATAATTTCCAAAAGTGGGATTAAAGTAGACCTTGAGAGGGTAAAAGCAATCATGCAGATTCCCTTCCCAGTGAACAAGAAATCTATGTAGTCCTTCTTTGGGAAAATCAATTTCCTCTGTAAGTTCATCTCTAATTATGTTGATATTGTCAAGCCAATACAAGAGATGGTAAAGAAGGATCATAATATACAAATGGGATAAAAGGGAAAAGTACATGTTTTACCATATCAAGCAAGCTATCGCAGAAGCGCCTGCCCTATATAGCCTAGATTTCACCAAATATTTTTTGCTCTATACCTTTGCTTATGACAATTCTCTCGTCGGTGTTCTTACACAAAAGGATGATAAGAACAATGAGCGTCCAATATCTTTCATGAGCGTTAGTATTCAAGGACCTTAACTAAACTATCCTACCATTGATAAACAAGCTTCGCAGTATACAAGGTGGTGAAGCACTTCCAACCCTATCTTTTGAAAAATCATTGTATTATTTTTTTTCCACACCTAGTGATCAGATCATTGTTTGTTCAACAAGAGCTAGGTGAGGGAAGAGCGAACTGGATGATCAGGTTACAGGAGTATAATCTAGATTTCAAACCAGCTCACATAATCAAGGGCCACGTTCAAACCATGCCCTTCCATTTATCTACACGCCAAAAGAGGGGACTTAGAATTAAAGCATTATCTTATTTATTATCACCAAAAAATTGATCAGCTAGCCTAATTTACTAGATGGATTGAAGCACACCATGTAAAGCCATTTTTACCATAGTAAAATTTCTTTCGATGTGAGAAATTACTTAATAAACCACCTTTGTTAAGTAATTTATAATCAAACCCATGAAGAATAATTAAATAAATCACTATTTATTTGATTTTCTTCTAGGAATAGTTAATTAAACCATTGTTCAATCATTATTCCTTGTCATATTTGACCCAATTATGAAAAATAAACAAATAAATCATTAATTATCTTATTTTTCTCTAAAGAATAATTAATTAATCACTAATTAATTATTATTTTTTGTTAAATTTGACTAAATCCCTTAGGAATATTAAAATAAATCATTATTTGTTTATTATTCTTTAACCAATTCTTTGAGATGATAAATAAATCATTTATTTACTTATTATTTATAAATAAAAGCTTAAATACTTTTTCCCTCCTAACCAAATATAATAAAATATTGCAAGTGGTTATTCCAAGAATGGGGTTAATAATATTTTATTATTGCTCATTATTCGAGGATAACTCAATATTTTGTTATAAATAGAAGGGTTTTCCATTCATTATTCACTTTTGATTATTTTCATTGTTGCACTCATTGTTGTAACTCTAGTTATTTTTATTTTCGCACACCATATTTTTGTTGGGTTTATACATTATAGAAAAGAGAGACTCTCCACAAGCTGAAGACGCTTGAGGATAGCCAAGAATCCATCCCTTAGAGGGGGACTCGTAACATTTATTTGTTCCCTTCACAGGTGTTATAATAAAACTATTCTTTGTATATCTGGTTTCCATTAGATGATTGGAGTTATTACTATTTCTTTTTGTTGTTTAACTATGATTGTGGCATAGATCAGAATTTTGGTAGGTTTTGTTTCTATCAGTTGCTACAAATCTACAATGTTTAGCAGTCATTTATATTGTTGAGATTGTTTTTCATCCACAATCTTAAGTGAGTTTTTTTCGTACATCTTTGAGAAGAAAACACTACAACAAATTTGGCGACTCCACTAGTATTATACTTCAGATCCAAAAACCTGGGTGACCTTCAGTTTTTAGCTTATGGTTTCTTATTTTTTCAATCTCTTAATGTTTCCTAGATTTTTAACCGTAGATCTAATAAATTTCTGACCTCCGCAAGCTTTCTGATCTTTTCCGCAAGTCACAGGAACCAGCCACGACAGAGATGGCAGTGTTTTTCTGAGATTTACCAACCGGGAATCAAGGAGTAGAAATCACACTTTTTAGCCCAAAAAGTGTGATCTGGAGTCCAGAGTGCACCTTTCGACCCAAAAAGTGCAATCTCACCTGAAAACAGGTCATTACCTGCGATTTTAGGGTTTCCAGGTTTTTATCAGATTTGTTTCTTGGTTTTCCCGAGAGTTGTTTGTTGGGTTGTTTGACCTTTGTCTCATACTTCTTAGGCCTTGATCTACTATGATTTACTCGTTGAACTAGGTTTAGTCCCCCCTAGGGCTTCTAGTACGCTTCCACCTTTATAGGAGGAGTTTATCTGAGTGAGTAGTCTGAGTTTCTGTAGCACTTTCAGCCATATTTTCTAGATCTATAACCTTTCATTTCATATCTATAAAGATAGGTTGTCACCATCCATAGCTTCTTATTACAACTTGTTTATTCATTGGCCTTAGGGCCCCATCAGTTGCCCTAGGTGTTTAACCCTTCTCCCTATCTTTTTGCAGCGATCTTCCTCTCTGGTTTTTTGATGTTGCTGCACTACGTTCCAGCAGCTTAGTGTCACTTGATCCCAGTCACACCAACATTTATATCTCTTAACCCTTTTAATTTGTTTTCCATTGATTTAGCCACCAACCAGCATAGTGTTTGCAAACCCAGTTTGGGTGGGGTTTAATTAATTGTTTTGTTGTTCATTTTCTGTTGTTAATTTCAGTTTATTTTCAACAAGTTTTTTTCTTCTTTACAAAAACAATTTGGGATTAATCAATAAATACACTTTCACACACAAGAACACCTTAAGCGAAGGGTGCTTGGTTTACACCACCAAGGCAAGAGTTAACATAATAAGTTCATCTCCCCTCATTGAGACAAAGGCTTATTGTTGGTCTCCCTTCACCATTTTTGTGTCATGTGTGTCGCGGAGACTCTTAGGCCTTCATCCCCAGTTTCTGCTTGGGCATATTACCCCTCCCCATTAGGTTTGAGTTCATAGCCCTATGAGTCCCCATACCGACTCTTCTCCAAGTTCTTCTGATTCCTCACCTGATTTTGAGCCTCCTTCACTGCATATCGTCACCATGTTTGGAGCCATATCTAGTGCAAGAACCCAACCTGGTATTAGCTTTGGTTCTATCCTGGTGGTCACATCAAGTGGAATAGTCGCAAGAAATATTTTGATAGACCCCATGCTCCCCTTTATGGCTAAGTTAATTCTACCAAATTTTAGCCAATTGATAAGTGACCCCATACACCATGATGTTGGATGGCCTTCTATGCCGACTAAGCTTCCCTAAGACATCCAAAAGTTTGAAGGTAATGTTGGAGAGGATCCTACCAACCATGTCCAATCCTTCCACATGTGGTTGTTGGCTTGATGGACCCTAACCCAGGTTCAGCATTAGTCAACCAAGAAAATCCCTACACTATTGGCCCTTTCGGTATCAACCCGCGAGGCGTGGACCGAAGTCTCACCCAAAGCAATATGGGGGGATGTAGGAACCAAGTTTTCGCACCCTGAAATGGTCATGATGTTGATCTGCACTTCTTGATCATACCTTTGTGTAGATCGATAATCCTTTAGGGCTTATCGATGTTCCTTCTCTTTCGTCCTTCAACACCTCCCTGAAGGCACCTGACTGATCTTTGCGCAACCCTAAGCAGAGGTCCAGGCACTTATGCCCCTCTATGGCTACGTTACTATATAAGTTCCCAAGTTATCTTAAGTGTTACCTACTCTACCATGCATTTATAGTTATCTTCGCATAAACCTATATTCTTGCTTGCATTCAATTAACAGATATAATCAAATACATTCGCGCATCAAATAAGCATTATAATGTAAACCTAGATTGTAACATAATATAATCAGATGCATTAAACAGAGACAAAATACACATTTATTGCAAAATACTTATCTTTATTGATATCTCAAGTTCAGTACAAACTCTATCCACCCTGCGCACACAGCTGTATGGGTCCGCACACTCAGCTGCAGACTTCCACCCTAGGCCTCTTCACACTCAGCTGCAAAGCCTCTACCTATGCTAAGACCCAAGAACAATTAGAACTTCTTACCCAAAAACTCTTCCCTTCTTCCTTCCCCCTTTCTCCCCTCATAGGCTCTTTTAAGACTCCCTTTTTATACAATCCCATGGTCCGCGGACCATGGGTAGATCTTTACAGCCAACATGAGACTTTACAAAACAAGGGCAGACAACACTTTATGACTCTTGACATCTTCGTGCTCAGTGACCACAAAATGCAGAGACTTTACATATTTATTACAAAATTTGGGCTTTCTTCCCCAAAACATGGGCTTTTAGCCCCAAAACTGACTCTTGGGGAACCTGTTCCCAACAGTGGTGTTTGTCCAACTCCATTACCAATGACTCCATTTGTCTTCGTCTCTTCCAATGCGTGCTCACTAGAGACACCGCAAAATGGTATGTAGAACAGCCCATCACATCTCATTCTGTTTTTGTGACGCTTGCTAAAGAGTTCCTTTCATATTTCCAAATACCTCTCCAGTATGACACTGGTACAGAGCTATTGACCTCATTCTGTCAGTCCTTCGCCACTCACCTTTACGATCATGTTCAAGAGTGGCGTCGAAGGGGGAGCACATGTCGTGCCTCACTCTTAGAAGACCGTGTCTACCTAGATTGATTTCTTAGGAGCCTTTTATCATCCATTGGAAAAGATGTCGCATCCCATTTTCCTCAAACCAAGGAAGAATCTCTCCAAACCACTCTAAGATATGACCTAATTTATACGCAATCCAGTTATGTTTATACCATCATTCCATACCTCCCTCATCCTAGAAGTGCCAATGCATTGGGGGCATCTCACACAGCCGAAGGTATCATTGGAACCCTTTCACATCCTTTGCTAGGTACTCAGCAAAGTTATGGCTATCCACATGGGGGCACCACTTCCTCTAACACTTATACCCCTCCTGCTAGCAACATGTTTTCAAGTCCCCAACCTATTTACCAAACCTTTGCTCCTCCTTATGCACAGTTGAATGCTTTAACCCCTTAAGCATTAGCATTGTAGCCTCCCATGCATCATCAACCCCAGCATCCACCGCCCCCCAGGGTCAAGTGTTTGTGCAACAGAGTGCAATCAATCCCCAAATTTTGAAGAAAAATAATAAGGGGAAGGGTAACAAGGGTAACCAGGGTAAGTAAGGTAACCAACCTAGTGAACCTCAGGGAAACCAACCTAATGCCAACAACTAGCAATAGGGAAACCATCCCAAGAAAAACAAGGTTATTCATACGAACAAGCCCTGTGCATGTTGTGGTGTACATGGCCATTATACACGAGTGTCCTCTCTTACCTAGATGTGCCAAATGTGGGTGTTGGCTTAGTGGGTCCTGACCTAGGTTTAGAGTTAAGTTTTCCAAACAAATCCCTACACTACTGGCCCTTTTGGCATCAACCCGTGGAGCACGAACTAAAGTCTCACCCAAAGCAGTATGGGGGGATGCGGGAACCAAGTTTCTGCACCCAGATATTAGTGTAATGTCATTTTGTGCCCTAAACTTGCCTTCAAACAAATCGATAAGCCTCTAAGGCTTATCAATATAACTTCCTTTAACCAACCTCTAGAGCATCATGTAGGTCTATGACTATCTTTAGTGGACCCTAAACAGGTGAATCAACCACTTACACACCTCTGTAATTACCCTTAGTTTTGTATTTACCCAGATCATCTTAAGTGTTTGATAACATTAACATGCAACAAGATATTCTTCGCGTAAACAATTATTATTACTTGCGTTCATATGACATTGTAAATCATGTAAAATCATGCATCAATAAATTATTAATTCATAAACTCATCATTCATCATAACATAATAGTCATTCATTCATAATAGAAATAAATAGACAAACACAGGAATTGTTGGAATAATCTCTTTATTAATGCTTCTATTCTTTTTACAAACTCAAGACTTCCCTGCACACTCCATTGCAGGGGTTCATGCACTCAGGTGTGGACTATACTCTCGGCATCTGTGCACACAGCTACAGAGCCCCTCTTCTACTCTAAGACTTCTTCACTTTTACTCTTAATGACCCATTACATTCATCTTCATCCTTAGTTATCATGCCTTAAACTCTCTAAGACTCTCATTTTTATACAATCCCATAGTGTGTGGACCATGGTTAGGCCTATACAAGCCGACACAACTTACATAACAGAATGGTAAAACCCTTTATGACACTTTACCATCTACATGCTCTACGACCACATTTCATAGAGACTTTACACTTTTTACAATAAAACATGGGCTTTTTTCCCCAAAACTTGGGATTTTTCCCCAAAATTGGCCCTAGGGGACCCTATCCCAACAGGCCCCCAACACAAATATCGTGACTCACCCCTGAGTCACTCTACTGGCATGAAGATCTTCTTCTGTAGGCCTCCCAGTTGTTGGGCTGTGTTATATTCTTTCCACAACAAGCCCACGTAGTTAACCGAGGGGATTAGAGGGGAGGCGGAGCCCCCCTTCGTTGTATCGATTCTGTAGCGGGGGCAGGGGGGGTCACAAGGGGTTTGAGGCATACCCGTAACCCCACTTTATGGAGTCTGGGGCAACGCCCTGGAAAATTTTGGTTTTGGAACCTATGTTAGGATGGGCAGACCCACCTATGGTTTTGTGCATGATTTTCGCACATGTTTTTGGACACGATGGTTTCTAGTCCATGGTATTGGATGCTTTGGCATGTATAAATATGTATTATAACATTGAAAGGAACATAATTAAAAATCAAGCTGGTAGTCTCGGTTTTGGGATCCAGGGGAAAATCTCTATGTATATGTGGTTTATGTGTTATTCTCTCGCATTGTTTATTTTTTGTGTTTTAGAATTCGTATGCAAGTAATTTCTGTACGGGGTTAAAATCTACATTTGGTATCAGAGTAGTTTTGGCTTCAAGGGGACGCCTTTGTTGCTGAGGGGTTTTGCTCGGGCCTATGGTAGACCCTGTTTAGTGGGAGACCTGCGAGATCAATTCTGGTGGTGAAAGAAGATGGAGAGCAGTGGAAAGATAGAGATCGAGAAATTTAATGGTCAGAGTTTTGAGTTGTGGAAACTCAAGATGAGGATCTGTTGGTGGATAAAGATCAGTGGATCGTGGTAGATCCGGGTACATGTCTCAGATTCAGTATTGTTGAATGTATCAGTGGAAGCTACGGCAAAGGTTTTGTGGGACAAGTTAGGGACTTTGTACCAATCTAAGTCTCCAGTGAATAAATTGTTCCTGCAGAAAAAGCTATATAACCTGAGGATGAAAGATGGAGACTTGGTGAAAGAGCATTTGAACACATTTAATACTATGGTAAGTCAGTTAGCATCTATTGATATTAAAATTTTAGATTAAGATAAGTGCATCAGTTTGTTGTGTTCTCTACCAGATTCGTGTGATAGTCTAGTTATTGCAATAGGTAGCAATGCAACTGCCTTGCAGTTTGATGAAATAGTCTCATCTTTGCTAACGGAGGAGATGAGACGGAAAAATATGGAGAGCCAGAATGGTGATGCCTTGTCTGTACGAGGACGGTCCCAGAACAGAAACGAAAATAAGTCATCGAGTGGGAGATCTAAATCTCCAGGAAAACCTGTAAAAGTGGTGTGTTGGAAATGCGGAATGGAAGGGCACTACAAAAATGACTGTAAATATAAAGCTCCTGATAAAGGAAAGGGATGTGATGATGCTCCTTCTGCAGAGGCGAAAACCACCTCAGATGAAGGTGGGGATGTGTACTTGGCTTCTTCAAGTACACATGTAGATCATGAGGCATGGTTGATTGACTCAAGTGCATCTTTTTACTTCACTCCCATAGAGAGTGGTTCTACGAGTATGAGAAATATGATGGTGGTGATGTCTTCTTGGGGGATGATAGGAAAGCTAGAATCGTTAGTCACAGAAAAGTAAAGTTGAAGTTGCAGGGTGGAAGGGTTAGAACACTTCCGGGTGTTCTACATATTCCTGCATTGGCTAGAAATCTGATTTCTGTAAGCAAGCTGGATGATGTAGGTGTAAAAACAACGTTGGAGAAGAATACTTGCAAGATGGTTCGGGGAGCACTGATATTGATGCGGGGAGTTCCGATTGGAACTCTGTACAAGCTGCAAGGTAGCACTGTTGTTGATAGGTGCAACAGTTCTGTGGTTCCTGAAAGTGGAGCAGAAAATCTAGTGGCCTTTGGAGAGAAGACCATGTTGTGGCATCAAAGGCTTGGACATATTGGAGAGAAGGGCCTTCGAATACTTCATGGTAAAGGTATGGTAGAAGGTATGAGTAATAGCTCTTTGGATTTTGATTCTGTGAAAATTGTGTATATGGGAAGCAGAATTGGGTGAGTTTCCCCTCTGGTGGTAAGAGGATGAAACAAATATT
>APFE031162419.1:0-17148 GCA_000404065.3 Pinus taeda | reverse complement strand
GTATGAGAGTCGGAAGTTGCAGGATAGGGAACAAAGGTATCCATTTCATGAGAAGGAGATGACTTCAATCATTCATTGTCTTCATGTGTGGAGGCATTACCTGATTGGCAAGTTGTTTGTTGTCAAGACTAACAATGTTACAGCAAGTTATTTTGCATCACAACCAAAGCTTTCTGCGAAGCAAGCTTGTTGGTAGGACTTCTTGGTAGAATTCAACATGACTATCGAGTATAGACTGGGGAGACACAATGCGGTAGCAGATGCCCTTAGTAGGGAGGGACAACTTGTAGCATTGGAAGGTGAAGAAAAGGCAGCAAGGAGTAGGAGCCGAATTCAGATGTCAGAAGAGATGCAGAATAAGCTCAAGGAAAGTGTTGAAACCGATACTTTGGAATAGAATATAGTGAAGCAGATAAAGGAGAGGAAGACACGAAAGTTCTTTCTGCGGGACGAGTTCTTTTTCTTTGGAAACCGACTCTATGTTCCAAAGTCATATGGACTTAGGAGGAATCTTTTGAAGGAGTGCCACGACTCATCGTGGGCTGGCCACCTAGGGCAGCGTCGTTCTTTGGCATTGTTGGAGAGAGGATTCTTTTGGGAGAAGATGTGAGAGGATGTGGAGGAGTACGTACATACATGCATCATTTGTCAGCAGGACAAATCAAATACTCAAAGGAAAGGAGGACTGTTGCAATCTTTACCGATTCCTGAGAGGCCATGGATGAGTTTCTCGATGGACTTCATCACTCAGTTACCACAGGTTCAGGGGTATAATGGGATCATGGTCGTGGTTGATCATTTTTCCAAGTATGTTGTCTTTGTTCCTACAAAGATGCCTTGTGGAGCCAAGCGGACTACGGAGTTGTTCTTTAAGAACATAGTGAAGTATTGGGGGATGCCATTGAGCATTGTGTCAGATAGAGATCCATGTTTTACAGGCAAATTTTGGACCACATTGTTCAAGTTAGTCGGGACTGAGTTGTTGATGCGTTCTAGTTACCATCTGTAGACAGATGGATAGATCGAGAGGTTCAACACATTGTTGGAGGACTACTTGAGACATCATGTGATGGTTGATCAGAAGAATTGGCCTGAACTCTTGGATATTGCTCAGTTCAACTACAATATTCAAAAGAGTTCTGCACGGGGTATAGTCCATTTAAGTTGGTGAATGGGCAGATGCCGGTTGCACCACATACCGTAGTGACAGGAGGTTTTTTGAGGAGTCCTCACGCGAAGAAGTTCATAAAGGCTTGGGAGGGGACCTTGGAGTTGGCACAGTTGCGCTTGCACGATGCTGCAAGGAGAATGAAGAAATATGCTGATCGAGGAAGACGAGATGCGCACTTTAGTGTGGGAGATATGGTGTTTCTTAGGATTACCGGGGAGCAGTTTCAGCCAACCAAGGGGACTGCGAGCAAATTGACACGGAAGTATGAGGGACCATTCCGAGTGAAGAAGAGAGTGGGGGAAGTTGGTTATGAGTTGGAGCTTTCACGCCATATGCACATGAAGCATCTAGTTTTTCACATTAGTCAGTTGAAGAGATACAGACTTGATGCTGATCATCCAGAGAGAGCTGAACCGTCGAGAGGACCAGCCGAGATTGTGGACAAGGCAGGACTGGAGTTGGATAAGATTTTGAGCTTCAGAACTATAGGGATTGGTTGCCACATGAAATGGGAGTATCTTTTCAGATGGAAGAATGAACTGGAGGAAGAGAGCTGGGAATCAGAGGACTCACTTTGGATATGGAAGAAGAAGATTGCGAAGTATGAACAGAGGATATTGAGGTAGTCAGGATTGTCGAGGGCGACAATGATTTCGAGTGGGGGAGGATGTAATGCCCTGCAGTTGTTGAGCGACCCGGCATGCGCTCCACCTACTTCAGAATGTGACTAAGGCATGAAAGAAGAACCACGAGCGATCAAGGCGTGGCATATGCATGGATGAATGGGCATTCATAGGTTTATATGGTGAGTTGGAGGACTTGCCGAGATAGCCGACCAAGGACGAAAGTGAATATGGAGCGAGTTGGGGGGTGGACCCGCACCATGGGTAGGCCGACCCGCATACAACATCGCATTGTTTGATGGTGTGCACGGTTGGCATTATGAATGAAGGGTCGGCTAGAGGCACGACCTCCACACACGACGAGGTATAAACATAGCGATGAGGCATGGCAAATGATCACCAAGCAAGTCGCTCTTCGATCAAGGAAAATTGCAAGCAAGGGAGATAGAGTTGCAGCAAAGCGTAGGCTATGCGCTCACCTGCTAGGCGGTCTACACAGACTTGTGCACGAAATCGAGGGTGCGGGTGGAAGGTGTTTTAAGGCGCCTGCCCACCAAGGTGTGACACGAGTTTTGGATTGCGGTTGGTGTGGGTTGTGCACGGGCGCGCCCACCCTCTTGGGAAAAGGAAAACTTGTCTTGGTTTATATGTTGTATTTTGGTTTGAGGTTGAGGTGAGACCACCGTGCGCTCTTGCACAGGTGGGCGCCCAATCCGGGTAAAACACCGGTGGAGCCTAGCTCCTGGCCATTGTACAAAATCTTCATATATATAATAAAAGAAGTTCTCTTGCATATGATTGTGTTCAAGCTGCTATTTTATCACGTTCTTATAATAATGGTTTCCGCACATTATGATGTTATTCATGTTTATAATGAATGTTGAAGGCATAGTTCGTAAAGTAAGCTAACAATGAAAGATGTTAACTACTTAGGCGTTGACGCACCCGGCCAATTTAACAAAAAAAGAATTGGGGGCGTGACACCAAGGTTGAAGGCCAAGTGTTGTCGGGTATGTTCATGTGAATTAGGATGCATGGAGTAAGCAAGTAAGTGGTGGAGGGTACAGTGGAAGGTTGTGTCAACTTGCCAAAATTTAGTACATGCATGGAAGTATTAACAACAATGTCTTAACACCATAAAATAGGTGATTTGAACCGAAAACCAGAGTAACTATGTGCCCATTAGCAACAAGATTAACATTCGAGCCAATGTAAATTATGAAGGGGCCTATTGAATGTTAGAAAACAATTGAGTGATCAAACCATTAAGAAATAATATGGTAACCATCTAAGGTTGGTAGGATCCATGCTAAAGAGTATGGGTTACAAATATACTTCAACAATAGTTGGACAATTTCCATTAAAAACATCCACTAAATTAATAAACTCAATCTTTATTCACACCAATATTAATCTATGTATTTAATATTAAACAAATGCAATAGAGAGATACATCAAGATAGGATTAAGAAAAATATAGAACATGTATAAAGTAGTACATATGAGATCATATAGGTGATGCATCCTAAATAGTTTATTTCATATCTTATATAACATGAAAGAAAAAAAAGTTTTGAATATGAAAGGATGAAGGTTATTTTAGGTTGGTATCTGAAAAATGGTATTAGAGCCGAAGTTACTGCACTTACTGTACTGGGCTTGAGAAAAGGCACCACCACTAGTTACTAAATGCACATGACTAGTAGTAAATGAAAATTTCTTATATTAGTTGGTATGTTTCATAGGAAGCTGAGTATTGTGCAATAATGGAGAACTCTCCTCTAGCTATTGTTGGTGGGGAAGATTTGTGTGTGGAACTGGTGGAAGGTAGAACTACATTTCCTTCCCACCTTGTGGATATAGTAAGGAATCTGCAATAGGAAATACTACAACATTGGAATAACAATGAGCAGTTTTTGAAAACGAGTGAGGAGAACGTAAATCTAATTAGAGACTAGACTGAGAAATCCAACCACAAAAGTGTATATATAGAAGGATTAAAGAGAAAAAATAATGGGATAGAATCTGAAAAATCTGGAAGTAGAGAAGAGTCAGATCGTAGCGCCCAAAAAGCATGTAGGGGAAAGAAGAAAATGGAGTTACAAGAGGAGTTTAGGAAGATCAAACCCCATACTTTTGATGGAGCAAGAGAGGAGGGTGCAAAGCCATGGTTGCTGAACATGATTAAGCATTTCCAAGTATACGACTATGAGAGTTATTTAAAGGCATGCCTCACTATTTACCAACTACAGGGAAAAACTACTCTATCGTGGGACGAGGTGAAATTCTCAAATTATAGTAAAATTCGATATAATAAATAAACATTAAAACATAATATATTAAAACCATAAGACTTAACCAAATCTATATAAAATACATATATTCAAGCTTATAATAGAATTCGTCACTAATACAAATCAACATAACAAACAGAAGCATTTATTGACAAAACACTTTGTAAACATAATTAAGCAATTTCAAATAAATGCAATGGAATATAAAATTTAAACTCCTACATTAACAAAAAAACATTGAAAAAACCACCTGCACATACAAACATACATCAACAAACATTGAGAAAACAAATTCACACATGTATATGCAATTTCAAGGAAGACACAAAATACAAATTTAAATAAGCAAACATAGAATTTTAAATTTTTAAATATGAAACACAAAATACAAATTCAAACAGAAAAACACATAATGTATAATTACAAATAAGGAAACACACATCATACAATTTCAATTCAATACAAAAAAAAATAGTCAAATATGGAAATGCAACATTAAATAAGAAAACACACATTATACAAAGTAAAACATACATTTCATATACAAATTGAAATTTGTGGTATGAAATTAATTACAATCACAATACAATACAACAAACACATAATTACAATTATAAGCCACATACAATACAAATATTCATAAATAAACATTCACACAATGACTCACACATAAATATGCAATTTCAAATAAAGGAACATACAGAGTACAAGTTCAAACAAACACACAATATACAAATTCGACTAAACACACAACATACAATTTCAAATAAGTAATTGCACATGATACAATTTCAAGTCAACACAAGAAAACACTCAAGTATGCTTATGTAGCTTTAAAACACACACACACACATACACACAATATGCAAATTAAAATCTACATTCTGCATACAAATTCAAATTCATAATTCAATACAAGAAACACATGATTAAAATTTCAACGTAATGTATCTACCTTTTCTATTAAATTTAATTTCCCATTCACTGCTCCAATCCGCCTATGTACGCATGTCTACGGTGGTAGCTTAACCAAGTTATGGTCATGCCAAGCATCACTGGATTTCGCATGATTTCTCATAGCATTAACGAAATATATGCAACCTTGTGTGGAAAACTATGGGATGCTTCACCACACTATTGTGGATGACATCCATCATAGTAATTCATATATTTATATATAATAATTTCAATCTTTCCTTGAATAATTATACTACTCTGATATTTAAGTATGGAAATTCAATATTTTAAGCTAAATAATTACACTGTGAAACACATATTTATAGACGTTAATGAAAATATTCCTTATTGACATTAATAATAATACAAAATGTGACAATGTCTTTTTTGGAGAGGTTAGATAAATAATAATAACAATAATATAATTTGAAGGTCATAGTCAAGCATAAGCACCAAATTGATGTATGATATCACCTTTTTGTGTGACAAAAGACCTATCCTCCTCGACCTATTTGATTGCTAAAATATATGGTGGACATCTCCGCCTCTATATTTAAACATGTGGTCTGATATGAGGAAGCACATTTCTTGACCATGAATCCCGCTCAATATATATATCTCCCCTTTTGATAGAAAGATTGCAATTATGTAAGTTAGAAATATGACTATACAAATACTATAAAGCAACTATAAGGATCACAAGGTTTCAAATCAAATATGTAACTTTCTTTACATGATTTTAGAGTCACCCCAAGGGCGGGAAAATTATTTTTGGTATGAGCATGGGAAAATTAATCTTTTGAAGTGTCATGTTGTATGCAATTTTCACTTGAGATCATTTTCATTTTCATGTTAAGGGTAAAGTGCATGTATTATAACCATGCATATATTTATTTTTTATATTGTTATTCAAATTGCAAAATATTTGATAAATATTACTTTTTTTGATGTTGCATAATTATTGGAAGGACCTGAGAAACAACTATATGAAAGTTAAATTAAATTATTTGAATGAATTATCTTTTTATTTTATGAGGCAGACGAAGCCTAGGATGGAGTCAACTCTAAAGTTGAATGGAATAAGAATTTTCCCACTAATGGGATTCTATTAATAGAATTGTCTCACACTGGACTCTTTCGTGCTTAGATGCACCTAATACCTTAAGTGTAAACATTACTTTGTTATTTAAAATTGCCTTTTGTTTTTATTATATAGTCAATTTAATAAAAGGGAAAAACTCAATTAAATATGGTGTATGTACCATTTTAAAAATTATATTTCTTATACACCCGATCGGGTTGAGCAACGTGGAAGGGAGCGTAATTAAGAAATGACGGTGGATGAGGCAAGTGACCACAGGCGAGTTTCAAAACATGATTTTTATAGGTAAGCAGATCGGTGAGAAGGATCCCTGATCAGGATGAAAGGACATCCGGGTACAGGCAATCGACGGTGGAGCTGACAGGTTACCAGAAACAAGCCCGGGGTATGATTGCATGGGGATAGGGTCCAACAGAGTGGACAGGGATTTGAGATTTAAAGGCATGCAGGGGGAGATACCAGGAAGTAAAGGTGGCGGAGTGGAACGCGAGAAAAGGCTCGCAGTGAAACAGGAAAGAGCAAAATTAAGAGGAGTTATACAGTGAGGAGAGTGGGAAGCTCTGGGAGCCAAGAAGAAAGAGCGGGGAAGCACAGTTTGAAGCAAGGAAGCAGAGACATCATGGAAGCAGAGGGTAGCAGGGCAGCATGAAGGTGGATGAGAAGCAGCGGAGGGGATGGAGACCAGGGACGAGGAGACATGGACGCGAAGGGCAAACGAAAAATGGAAGAGAGGCCCGAGTACTGCTACATTCCTGTCTATGAAGTCTCTGAGGGCGAGAGCGAAGACATTGCAGAGGACCCGGAGAAGGTTGCGCAGGAAATAAATAATAGCGACCGAAACACGAAAAGAACAGGAAACAAATATGCGAAAGGAAATCGGGAGGAAGAAGAAAGAAGGCCGAGGATGGAAGCCAAGGAAGGAAGAGGCAGACGGAGGAGAGGGAGAGGTTGCCGTGGCAGGGGTGGCCAGAGAAGACAAGGAAGAGCAGAAGGACGCAGCAGACGGGGCCGCCGCTGTCATGAAGGCACTGAGGAAGATGGGGAGACCAGAGTGGGAGCCGAAGGAAGACAGGGTAGGCAGACCATAGAGACTAGGGTTAAAACAGCAGAGAGAGAATACAATGAGAGGACCAACCCAAAAATTAGAAGGATAATAGAGCATTGGGAGGAAGAGGCCATCCAGTGACAGTCAGAGGAAGAAATGGAGGACTGGATGCATCTCATGCCAGATCCAGAGTACACCCGAGGTCGAACGACACTATATAAGCAGTCGCTGCACCTATATTGGGTCATGAAAAGACTCATGGCCAAAGCCATGGAGCATATAGCTGTGGAAATGGCTGAATTGTCGCAGGGAATTCCAAACTTGAAGAAAGAGCTGAAGAATATTGTAATCACCCTGCTCGTGCAAGAAAAGAGGCTGGAAGATCTACAAGAACAGCTTGATTCGAACGGCTTGGTGATAAAAATGGAGAAGAAGCAGCAAGAGGTCGCTGGAGAACAATTAAGAAAGGCATGTTTCCTGATGTAGTTAGAAATTGCAAATCTTAGTTTTGTTTTAGCTATGCATAGGGTTTATGACCATATTTACTTGCAGATATATGTAAGTAGTAACAGTTACAAGGCTAATGTGTATAAAGCATGGAAAGACAGATTGAAAACCTTTTATTTTTGGTCAGCAGTCAAAAACTATAGGTGGTCAATAAACCCGGTTTCCCCGTGGGGTGGGTTGAGACCACCTTAGATCTGTAATGGTTTCGTTGATAATAGAAAATGGCAACTCCTCAACTTACAAAAAAAAAAATTATATTTCTTATAGGGTGATATTTCATGCTGGAAAAAATTTCAATTCTTTTTTCATTGGATGTGTGAAGAATAATTATGTCTTTATTTTTTATTATATTGACTGAATTTAACATTGTGTATGCACTATTTTACAAATTATGTTGGACAAAATGACCTAGTTATATTCTCCTTTCTAATTGGACATATAAAGAATAATTACGTATTTCACTTTTATTATATTTTTAATTTAATACACAATAAATAGTTAATTTAATATATTTTATGTAACATTTTATAAATTACACTACTTATAAAATATATGTTTTACATTGGACAAAATGTTCCTACACATTAAAATTTCACAATTCTTGTTATATATATGTACATATATTTTATTAGATATGAAGAATAATTATACATGGTAGATGAGTTTTTAAATGAAAATTATTATGATATTTGTATGTTTGCATTGTGTATGTTGAAACATCATAAACACATTGTATCAAGTGATGAATAAGAAATGTATCGGATACATCTTCTTCTCTTAAAATGACTTTTACCAATTCAATTAGCAAACCATGTAGTGCTAGGGATGAGGACTAAAATAAGGCTTTGATTAGTAAAATTTGTTTTCAAGTGTAAAGATACTAGAAGGGGTGGGATCGTGACATTTTCTTTCTTAAGGGAAGCTTGGGTCAAATTTTTCATGAAATTGTTTGATTAAATTAATATTTCCTTATATAATAATGTGGTGAATGATTTATTTTCATTTGTTTCAAATGTTATATTTTACAATGGATAAAATTTATACTATATAAAATTATACTATTGGGAAATATTTGTTATGATAATTTGTTAACAATTAGAAAAGATTCTCTTTGCTTCAATATTATAATATCTACTAACAAGGTCAACCACTTGATGGTGGAAGTTTATGTGCCCCAAAAACTTTGCATTGTTGATATGATGTTTTTAACATATCAACATGTCTAGATGATTTAATTATATTGATTTAATATGTTATATGATTAATCATGTTAATGGATATATTTTTAAAACATATTAATTTATTAACGCTAATCAAAATTAAAATAAATTATGATAAAATTTTGCATTAATGATATTATTATTGTTGTAGTAGTATTATTTATTAAAAATGATTACTAATTATGTTTTCTCTTAATGTTTTATTATCAAAACATTTATAATTTATTGTAAATGTTTTTATTAACTTATTAATGTTTGGAATGGTATATGTAAAAAAATAGAAAAAAAACATATTAAAAATATGAAAAACATAAGGTTAAAAATATAAAAAAGATATGTAAACTATAATATTTATATTTATATTCCCTGGATACGGGTGTTAGATGAGCAATTAATGTACATCGACTACCGAACAAGTAGGTGGCTGATCCTTATGGCAACCTACGCCTTCCCCTATGGAAATTAAGGTAGGTCCAGCTCCTCGATCAGTGCCATTAACCAGTTGTGAAAACCGAGAAATTCTCTGCAATTTCAGAAATATGGATCCAAGCCCCCTGTAATCATTCATTTAGCCTCTTAGTTGCTCTTGCCACCCTTATGCACCAGAGTTGAGCGTTCGCACTGCTATGAGAAGACGTTGCAGACTCCTCTACTGCGTCAACCTGGGCAATGGTCATCATTTTTCTCAATCCTTTCTCTGCAACCTGCATTTTGAGGTCTCGGCCCCTCTCTCTGGCATAGATTTGAATTTGCCTATGCCTCTCAACATCCCCTTCATCATTCTTTCCCTACCTCTTGATCCTGAAACACAATGCTCACTGCAACTTTCTATTTGGAGTACCGTGCGCCAACGCCATAGAATGAGGTGCAGGTGATGTGGTAGTTGGGGTGGCACCACTCACCCTTCATCTCTACCCCTTCTGTCTCCACCTCCCATCTGCCTCCCCACTCCCAATCTCTTCCACTTCCCACCTCCTTGGTAGATACCCATACTCCCGCAGTGGTCGAGGTAGATTGGGCAGCCACGAGGTTCGGCGTTTAGGTGGAATCACCTAGCACACCACTTCCACTGCTTCTTCCCAGCGAACTCAATTATGGTTTCACTGCTCCATGGATAGGCCAGCCATCATTGCCACCATCATGGAGGACTTCAAAGAGGTAACTAACTCATGCCCCAAACTACAGCTTAGCCCATAAATGAACCAGGCTCCTCCATCGCTCATCAACTGTCAGGGGGAGCGGAGCTCTAACCACCTGCTGAGAGACATGGACCATGTGTCCAACAGCAGACAATAGACTCTGGGAGGTGAAACCACCCGTAAAGACAAAGGAATTCAAGTGGAGGAAATTGTTGGTGCAGGCAATCAACAGAAACTGGTTCAGAAGAATATGGCCGGTGTTTGATCGTGGAAGATAAGTCACCAAACTAAGCCACCTAGCTGCTGCATGCCAGGTCATGTGTTGGGTTTTGAGTTCGGTTTTGTTTATTTTAGTTTCACTATAGTCAATATTGAGTCTCGCGTCCAGCTCGGTTTCTGAGTTTTGGTTCTCTTGAGTTGTTTTACTGTGGTTAATTTTGAACTATACTGTGGGTTTTACTGTCGCTGCCTTTTTGAATTTGATAGTATTTACACAATGTTAATTTTGGTTAAAAATTTTGAATTCTGGAACTATAGCCCCTACATGGGTAAAATGAACTTTCCTTATCTCATTCAAAGACTGGTTTCCCCAACTGGGGTAGTTACGATATCAAGACTTGCTGTTTAAAATGGTTATATAGCCGACCTAGTACCGCAAAGGCCGGTGCCTCTTTGTACATTATGTTTTTATTAATAGATCAATTTTACTTAGAAAAAAAATATATTAATATTTAAATTTTGACTTTCAATTAAATTTATAGATTTTAACAATTATAGAAATATAAAAATATATCTTAACTAAATACATTTTTAAAAGTAAGCAAAAATTAGAAATATCAAATTATAAGTAAAATTGAATATAATAAATAAACATTAAAAAATGACACAATAAAAAGATAAGACTTCACCAAATCTATATAAAATACATACCTTCAAGTTTATAATAGACTTAATCACTAATACAAATCAAAATAACAAACACAAGCATTTATTGACAAAAATCTTTGTAAACATACTTAAGCAATTTCGAATAAATACAATTTCAAATGCAATGCAATATAATATTTAAGAACATATATTGACAAGAAAAACATTGAAAAAGCCACCTACACATAAAAACATACATCAACAAACATTAACAAAATCTGACATGTATATTGTCACATACCTCCTTGACCCAATATTAATACCACATATTATGTTCATTCACTAAATTTCACTTAGCTTAAACTTATATGTAATAGTTATCACATGCGTCCATATATAATCATCCCACAGACAAAGTTAACACCTGCAATTCTACTCATGCATACATCACATCATAGGGGAAGGAATAAATCATGATCATTCAAGATCTGGCATTCGAGTTTTGTTCCTCTTGAGGATTTTACTCAAGCATGAATTGAGACACTATCAAAAATACAATTTTTAGTTTTCCCATATAAGAAGTTCATAGTCCCAATGTCATATCTTATGAAATACTAATCATAGTGAATAAATAGGTAATAAGACCTTTAGTAGATGTAATTCATAGTGCAAAAGGCCTATCATGGATCAATTGAGAGAATTCAATGATGTACAAGGTAAGGAACAACATACAACACATGCCATGCAATGGAATTTGACGAAAGAAATTGAAATAATGTCACCTGGAAAAGTGAGCGTCGCCACCTAACCTAGAACTACCTACCTCGAGTTCAAACTCGAGCCAAGAGTTCTTTCCATTGATCAAATGCCTCATCTTGATCTCTTCCATGGGTATTTAATACCCTCCTTGATATGGTTTCCATTAGTGTCATCCCACTTTTATGGATCTTTTTATCCATTTGCCTAGGCTTTTCCTAGAAATGTCATCTTTATCTCCCACGAGGCTTTTGCTCATAAAAGGTTGCCTTTATCTCCCGCATGGATTATATGTTTCTTCATAACTTATCATCTTTATCATATAAGTAGATTAATGGATATTTATCTAGAAATCCATTAAGCTTGTCTAGATCTAGATCTAGAAGCCTTATCATGAAAGGATTATCCACTCCCATTCTCCATGGGATTTGGAAATAATCTCCTCTCTTGGTGTCTCGTTTTTCCAAGTGATTAATTATTTTATTTATTTCATAAAGTATTTAATTTTCTTGTTACACGTTATACCTAGATTTTACCAGCTTAGGTTATCAAAATTTTACATACAAGGGAGGGAGTTACATACTCACTCCCTTAAATTTACACCATGCTAGGTATATTATTGCATCTTGCAATATTATTTCCTCATTCAGAGGTAGTTTTCTCTGAATTCATAGTCTCCGATGGGCTTACCATCTGATGTAAATCTTCTAATATATATCGGTTACAAAGAGCACATCTCCTTCCATCGTTGCCTATAACATTTGTTTCAATCAATTTTGTGAGAGATTTTAGATGCTGAAATCTAACTATGTTTACCATAGTTAATATCATAATTTGATATCCATTACTACTATTTGTGTAGGTAAAAATTATATCTCCCACCATTTATTGTATTTGAATAATGCATGTTCTTCCCGTGCCTTCTTCCAAGACTTTGTGTTCTTACCGAACACTTGCTTCCTCCAGTTTCCCTGCACACAACACGTAAACTAGCACATTTTCCAAATCAATATGTACAAAATATCATATCAGGTTAGCTCACACACAACCATCAAAATCATATTTAGCCATTAATTATAGATCACCTATAATCCTCATGGATCATAATCATAATCACCTGCTTACAACACTAACACAAAACATTGATACTTATCCTTAGTTTCCAATACCAATCCTTAGTTTCCACCTTCGTCCTGCCTTTCTACACACTCTGGATTAGTTTCCTTATCTAGAAATCACCCAGTGTCTTCACGTATACCTTCACATAGTATGTGTTACACACACACACACACCTATGCATGCCGTATATTATCATGCAGTACATATATCCATAATAGTACCCTATGTACCTCTTGTACACAGTACCATCTTGTACGCCATACCGATGTCCATAACATAACCTACATGACATACACTCCCTCCACATGTGCAGAAGCTTCATTCCCATGCCTCGATTTCCTATTCAGATTGACAATTCTTCCTAGGTATTCCTCTCCTCTTCCATCAAGGAGCTTCACAAAATTCTTGGAGATAGAACTGAATTGTTTGTTAAAAAGTTTCACATGTTGAAACTGTCTCATATGTCCCAAAGGTTCAGTTTTGTTTCCATCATCCGAGAAAGGTTGAGTTCTCTGTTGTGAATGTTGAACTGGTCGTGATATATCTTCCTTAATGGGTCAATCCATTTCATGGGAATTAGTTGTTGAGTCATACGATTTAATCATGTTGGTGAATTCCTCACTACAATGGATGGATTGGTGGTGGTTACCACCGAATGGGAAATAGGGTGACCGGGTAGACACACAAGTGGACCAAATCTCTTCATCTTTCTAGTTACCATAGCACAACATGCACTTTTTCCCACTATGCTTTTAGCCCACATAATTTAATATCGACATTATGGATGAGGCCATTTATGAAATTCCTAATTACCCAATGTATGGAAATTGATAATTTGTAACGTCCCACTCAAGTCGAGATCATGAAAATAGAGTCAAAGAAATTTTTGGAGGAGGTCGTATTTTGGAGTTTTAAATTCTAGAATTCTTCAATTCCTTAATAATATAATACGCCAAAGAATCCATAACAACTCCTTTACCTCCAAAAAAATGTTTTATATATTACAAAGCGGATTAGATTTCTTTGGTACTTTTGTTGCTAGCCTATCATGTTAAAATGTACTCAAGTTTAAGTACATGAAGCGACCCCATGGGCGTGGATTTGAGACAAGCTTAACAATTCCACATATTTATTACACACTTTGCAGCCATGGAAAGGCATCTTCAAAAACATATAGAGAGGGAAACACACACACCTCAAAGCTTATCTTGATAGCTGTTTGATGTAGTTTTGATTGAAGTCTCTTGTGAATTCTTTCAGATTTGACCCTATATTAATTTTTTTGTTACCATATGGTCTTCCAAGAGGAAATGTTTTAGCATACAACTTAGATGGGGGTAGAAAACACTTTCACTAAAGCATAAAAACTTCCTCTTTAATTAAATTTCTTGATATAATAATGTGTTACATATATATTGAATTAACATATGTATATTCATGGTTCCTCAATAAACCATTAAGGAATCCTAACTTTCTTTAAAGAAAACAAATATATATGACCTTAACATGTTCTAAGTTTCAAATTTTAACTTGACCTTTATGGATTATATATTTTTTTTAAACTCGTAATGGAAATGCTACGGATTTCCATTGGTCCATAAGCCTTAGTGTTTGAACCTTTTCTCTAATAGCATTTATAACGAACCTCCTTAGCCTACCCTGAAATTTAGCTCCTAAGCTCCCATTCCGTAAAGGTATTTTTTTTTTTTTGGCTATATTTAATCGTTAAGATACAATACTACTTAGGGTACCTTTAGCCTACCCTTATATCATCATTAGTAATTCTATAATAGACTCCACAATCATTATCAATTTAATTATAGAGTGGTTTTGGTATGGCCTTTTAACCTTATTGTCAAGGCTTATGTGTCAAATTTCTAGTAAACATGATTTAGTAGATGAATACAAAACTAACCATAACATGCAACCTATACTTTCCTTACCTACATAAATGATCTTAATTAAACTCTACTATCATGATCAACCATCATTATTATAGGATTTGTTTCCATCATGCATAATGAATTGGTTAATTAAATACAAATCTTAGATCAGGCATTATACAGGTAACCTATCTCATAGACATGCTAGGTACCGTCACTGACATGATGATATTCAAGTCAATTTCAGAGGATATATTATAGACCCATATATGCATAACTAAAAGGATGTTCCATCAATTCCTTATACAACATGGAGGAGCATCTAATTTCATTATCCATGACATACACCATGGCGAACCTTTGATAATACTATGGGAGACATTCCTCTATTATTTTTAATTGGTGCAAAGTTATGGAGCTTGTATACTTTTAAAATAATTATTTGGTTGTGTACTTGGCTTAAGTTTATCTTAACTAGAATTGGCAACATAATATGATTCCATCTTTTACTTACTAAATATTCATATCTATTTTTTCCAAGGAAAATATGTATCATAGAATATGGCAATTGGGTGTCGAAGGAGTTTAGCTCAAGCAGTAGAGGCACATATTGTCTTTCTGGCTATGGTGGATTCAAATCTGTGGAGACATGCTATACATCATGAAAATTGGGAAAGAAAGTCATATAAATGAGTTCTATTGGGTTCTCCCATAACTGTTTGGTTGAAAAAAGGAACACTAAAGTTGGGTCAAATGACCTTAGCTTAAGTAGTTAGGTAAAGACTTCATTTCTCCAGTAAAGTGCCTTCAATTCTCTAGAGCCATGTTCTGTTTGGTTTGCTTGTAAATTTTTTGAAACAATTATATCTTGTGTAATAGTCGAAGATAATGTTTCAACGTTACTGATTATTTATTTATTTTTATTTAAGAAAGAGAAAAGAAAAATCTTACGAGTGGATTTGATTCGCTGTCTAGTGATGATTAAGTTTATGCAGTGCATAAAAAAAACATATGAACATTTATAATATAATTAATTTTCAACTTGTTATGCTTTATAATTATAGTAAGGAACTACAAGTTATTCAGGTAGACATAAAAGACATTTCTTGGTGTCATATGATCCTCTACTAATGATTATGTAGTGGAACTTTAAAAAGAGATGAAAATTTATAATTACATTTATTTTTCACTTGCCATGATTTATGATTATAATAAGAAATTTGAACTTCTTGAAGTAATTATTGAAGGATAGTTTTTAATGTCATATTACTTCTTGAAGGATAGTTTTCAATGTCATATGAATCTCAGGAAAATCATATATAATAGCAAGGAAAATCCTTATATTTACCCATGTCGTTTGAAATGCCAATCAAAGATTTCAAATTTCGAAGTAACCGTTGCGATGTGCATGTAACGCCAAAAGGGCCAATAACGATGTAACTTCCCTAGAGATTTGATCTCCTATTTTCCATTAGGCACATCGATTATGTGGTCCCCGCTCTCTCCCCGCGCATGCCTAAAAAACTGTCACACAATCAAGTAGTTCATTCCATCACAGCACATCTTTATCAAACTTCCCTTTCTTGTTATTCCGACGTTCAGGATGCCTTTCTTGTTATTCCGATGTGCAGAATAGTTTGGAAGTTCCGGTAACTCATTTTAAATTTCCTACGAACGGTAACCGATGAGTGCCTCATTTGTCTATAAAACCAGATACAGTTTTAAGGCATTCATTTCATTCCTTTCATATCTTTGGCAGTTTGGTCTGTTGGTTGGTCGATGTCTGTATATATTTGTTCTGTGTTTTTATATAGGTGATGTCTACAGTTGCTCTGTGGTTTATGTTGCTCAGAGGTTATCCAAAAGCATTGGATGCGTGGAGACAAAGCTTTTCTTCTATGGAAGAATCTGGTATGATTTCATTCTTGGTATGCTAAACTTTTTCCACTCAGATTTGAGCTTTCATCTTTGCAGAATTGTGATAAACAGAGTTGGTCGGGCACTCCATCAATCATAACAGGTAAGTAGATATGCAATTCCCAGTCCTACTTTAGCTTTTCTATAATAACAATAACAAATATAATACTTATTTGTACCATATCATATTTTCAGCATGTTCGCATGTTTTTCTCAAATTTCTATATTACTTCTATTCCTAAATTTTTATGTTTTTACTATTGCTTTGTGTTTCTATTTCTATGCGTTTATCTTATTCCTAAAATTCTGTGTTGATCGTTGCTTTGTGGTATGGTTTCTTTGAACGTTCAAATTAAAGTATCCAACGTTATGTAGTTTAGAGTGTCAGGGTTATCTGTACCAATCTCTTTCTATGTTATATGTTTTCTTTTATATTTTTCGTCCGGTTTGCTGTAAAAATCTGAGACTAGGTATGTCCATGAATATGCGGAACTTACATCCTTGAGTGTATAAATGGGACGTTGTAAACTTAGGCACTTCTTGTTTTT
>APFE031162410.1:63613-73884 GCA_000404065.3 Pinus taeda | reverse complement strand
AACATGTTTTTTCATTTATTTTCAATTTTTTCTATGTGGGTCTAGTCAAAACTATGTAGAGTGGGTACTCGTTGAATGTTGAATTTATTTTTTCACCCAACGAGTTTCTACACTTAACATTTGATTAAACTTAGAAGGAAATAAGCCAAAAATGCAATTAAAAAAACAATTTTCTTCTTTTCCCTCCACTTGACATTCTCCACTTGACATTTGATTAATCCTAGAAGGAGATAAGCCAAAAATATAATTAAAAAATTAGTTTTCTTCTTTTCCTTCCAAAATATTCTCCCCTAGGGATGAAATCATCATCTTGAATCCTATGGTTCTCCCCTAGGGATGACATTGTGATCTTAAGTCCTCTGGGTTCTTTTAAACTTAATTTTGTTAGTACATTTTTTGTTTTAAAAGCCCATTTTTTACCTCAAAATTTCCCTAATGAATGTCTAGATTTTCCTTGTAAGGTCTCTCACAAGGCCTACTAGATTTTGAGGCAAAATTTATGGCATCATTGTTAGGGAGGAGTTGAGTCAACCTCCTTGTAATTCAAAGTCTAAGCTTCATTTTTTTTACTAAGCTTATCCCATAAACAAAGATAAATCTACTCATCTCGCAACTCCATTGTAAGAACAAAGACCTAGTTCTTCATTGGGCTTTAAATGTTTCCATGCTTGTAGGGTGAAGCAAACATCTTCCTAGGCATTTTGAGATCACGCTATAAAATCCATAGTTTGTCATGGAAGATTCAAGACAATGGCTCTTTGGGATTTGCATGAAATGTACCCTACTCTGGATGTTAAGGATATTCCTGGATATCATAATTGTTACGATACAAATTGTATGAAAATGTTCCAAATTTTGATGGTGATCATTCTTCATTTGGGGATCATGTCGTAAAATTCACCATGCTTCAAAGATTAATATGGTTCATGAGGATGTTATCATGAGGTTATTCATTAATTCTCTTCGGACTACTCAAAGTGTTAATTTTTGCAACTAGGGCCAAATTCCACCTTGGATAGCTCAGATGACCGAGATGATGCTTGCATTAAATTCCTCTTTTCGAGAGGACAAGAAATCGATCTAAAGATCATCCTATTTAGTCAAGCAGAAGTTGATTTTTGAATTATTTTATTCATACATGTATTATGGAATGGGTCAGCCCTAAGCACATGTGAAATTGGTTAGGTCGGCCTCAACCCCAAGTGGACCCACAAGAAAGCCTATAAATAGAAGCGACCTCAAGCTTATTTCAACATATTAATTAAGCCATCGTCTCTTATTCTCTTTTTGTCTTGGTTCAGACAGGTCTAATGGAAGGAGTTCACGCAAGCGTCTGAAATCATAGGGGAGGAGTTCGAACTGATCTAGGGTTTTCTGATTCTTGGACACTGGCACATAACTGAGCGTTTTAATCCTAGGACGCTGGCACACAATGGTCAAGACAACATCCAAAAATCCATAAATGTTAGCACAGAAGCCTAAGCGAGCGTCCAGGGTTTCAGAGACAGATCGAGTTGCATTAGTCCCTAGACGCTCGCACAGAGTGGTCCTTAGAGTGTCTAGGCAGTCCTAGATGCACACACATTAGCTCGAAGAGCGCGTTTGAGGGTTTGGAGCAGATCTGGGTGAGTTTGACCCCAAACGCTTGCACAATCTTCCTGAGAGCGTCTGAGCAGTCACAGATGCCCTCACACAGTGATCAAGAGAGTGTACAGAGAGTTTTGGACGCACGCAGTCAATTTTGCTGAGAGTGTCCAAGGTTTTGACCTTGAGTTTGATAGTTGGCTTTAGTGATCTGGTAGATCTAGGTTTCTCTCTGTTGTTTTGTAGATTTATAAATCTATATTGTAAATATTCGCTACAAATATATGTATTGGGCTCATTGTACTCTCTGCTGAAAACATTTTATGATGATCTATTAAAGAAGAAGATTTGAAACGTTTTTCCCCTCATCGTGGACCAATTTGTTGCCTCTTATGGTTGTTTTATAGTCTTATTTGTCATTACATATATTTTTCTATCTTCAATTAGAGTTAATGATTGGTTACATTGCTAATAACTGGATGCATTGTTAATGAAGAAGTAAATTGGACTAAAGTAATTGATACAACATAGAACAATAAAAAAAATTAACATGGTTTCAGAGTTGAGGTGAAGGACAAGCCCAAAAGTAGAAAAGCATTGGAACCCTCATTATCAAAGAAGAGATTGCCTAGTCAAGGTCAAGATGTCTTCCTCTACCTTAAAGGAACATGAAAAGTTGGGTTATGCATCAAACTTTGCTGCATGGAAAGTTAGGTTGGAGATCATAGCTGACAACAATGATGTGTTGGAATACATTCAAGGAAGGATGCTAGAGCCTCCAGAAAATGCTTCCGCTTCCCTCAAGAAGCGGTACAAGAAAGGTGAGTCCAAAGCAAAGAAAATTATAGATGATGGTTTACAAGATCATTTACTTGCATATGTTGGGAATTTAAGAAAGTCTAAAGACATGTATGATAAGATAGTCAACATGTATGAAATCAACAACTTGAATGAGATCATCACCTTGAAAGATCAAATCAAGGAAACCAAGATGAACAAAGGAGAAGCTTTTCAATCCTACATTATGAGGATCTCTCGTCTTAGAGATCAATTGCAGAGAGTTGGAAAAAATGTGCCTGACAAGGAACTAGTAGTTATGACTCTTAGAGGTCCCCCTCCTATTTGGGAAACCTTCATTACTACTATCAAGAAACAACAATGTCCTTCCATCATTTGATGAAATTGTTGGGAAGCTTACTCAAGAAGAATTGAGGATGATAGCAAGAGGAAGGATTCAAAAGCATGAAGAGGGAGAGCCTGTTGCATACATCACTCATGACAAAAGGAAGAAGGGAAAAGGAGGTCCATCAAGGAAACGTCCTTCTCAAAATACAAAAGGAAAGAATGATAGATCGTTATCTCATATTGAATGCTACAATTGCCACAATAAAGGTCATTATACACGAGACTGCCTCGAGAAGAGCAACGTTACAACACCAGAAGAACAATAATAGAAGAAGAAAAGACAATCAAAGAAATAACTGCGATAGAAGATATGAAAGAAGAAGAAGAGATTCCTCAAGTGACCATGAAGAAGATCATCCTCCTCAAAAGAAGTCAAGGGCTCCCAGGTATGAAAGTAATGTTGTAAATAAATGTGAATACATTCTTATTTCTGCCCCTACTAGTTCTTCTCCACCGGATTCGTGGGATAGTTGGTTGATTGATAGCACGGCCACTCATCATTTCTCTAGATACAAGGAAGTCCTCTCTAATTTGGTAGAGAGGGAGACTAAGCTGAATATCATTCTTGGAGACAACTCCACTCATCCCACGCTTTGGGTCCGTCAAATTTCAGTTGAATTACGGGGAATCAGTTCTACTGCATAATGTTATGTATATGTCGAGATTAATGAAAAATTTGGTATCTATATCCACATTGGAAGATAAAGGGATGAGGGTTTCCTTCATCAAAGGAAAAGTTTTGACTTGGCCTGCTGATTCACCTATGAGAGATGAATTCACATTAGGATCAAGATTTGAAGGACTCTATAAAGTCATTGGAAGGCCACTTCTAGCATTGGTTCATAATACCAATCATCTGAGCGAGCTATGGCACTGCAAGCTAGCTCATTTACACTATGATGCTCTTTTGAAATTGAAGTAATCTGTCTCAGGTATTCCATATGTTCAAGCTCATCATGATGGAGTTTGTCCAAGTTAGTGGAAAGAAAACAAGGCGACCATTTCCCTCTAGTAAAAACAAGACAGATGACATCCTTCGTCTCATTGGTTCGGATATATGTGGTCTGATGCCTGTGCATTCAATTGGTGGTCATCTTTACTACATCACCTTTATTAACGACTTCTCAAGAAAGACATGGATATACTACCTTAAGCACAAAGATGAAGCCTATGAAATATTCAAGGAATTCAAAGCCTCGAAAATCAAATAGGAAAGAGAATCAAAGTCTTCAAGTCCGATAATGGAGGGGAATACATGTCAAACGAATTCATAGCATTTTGCAAGAAAGAAGGGATCAAGAAGGAAACAATAGCGCCATGTATTGAACATAATGGTTTAGTTGAAAGGAAGAACAAGCCTATATTAAAAGTTTCCTATGCCATGCTCCATGATCAAAAGGTGCCAAAGTTCCTTTGGGCAGAAGCCACATCTTCTATTGTATATGTTCAAAATAGGGTGCCTCATCAAGCGTTAGAAAATATGACCCCTGAAGAAATATTCACTCACAAGTGTCAAGCCCGATATTAGACATCTTTGTATATTTGGATGCCCCGTATATTTTCATGTGCCAAAGGATAAAAGAACAAATTGAAAGCTACAAGAAGAAAAGGTACGTTTGTGGGTTATTGTGAAAATTCTAAAGCATTTAGAATATATATTCTTGTGCAGAGGAAGGTCGAAATTAGCAGGGACGTAACATTCGATAAAGATGTAGTATATTTTCATGTGCCAAAGGATAAAAGAACAAATTGAAAGCTACAAGAAGAAAAGGTACGTTTGTGGGTTATTGTGAAAATTCTAAAGCATATAGAATATATATTCTTGTGCAGAGGAAGGTCGAAATTAGTAGGGACGTAACATTCGATAAAGATGTAGCTCTTGGAAAAGCAAGAGATCTTCCTCCACCTCCTCCTCCCAAGGAAGAGAATGATGACTGGGATATTCTAGATGGTCCTTCTGTGCTCGAGTCCAATATGGTTGATGATCCCATGGAGCTTATGGATTCGTTAGATCCTCCTCCAAGTGATCCTCCTACTAGGAAGAGACCACTTTGGCTCCGCGATACTCTACAGAATGCCGAAAGAAATGTTCCCATTCGTAGATCATTTAGAGAAAGGAAGAAACCATGCAGGTATCAGGGATATGTTGCAGCCATGAGCACTATGATTCAAGTTGAACCGTCCTCATTCGAAGAAGCAGTAAAAGAACAAGTTTGAAAGGATGCTATGGCTGAGGAATATGAATCAATTGTGAAAAATGATGTATGGGATGTTGTACCAAGACCGAATGGGAAGTTTGTTGTGACATCAAAGTGGCTATTCAAGATCAAACATGGAATTGATGGAAGCATGGAGAAATACAAAGAAAGGTTTGTAGCTCGAGAATTTTATTAAAAAGAGGGAGAAGATTATGATGACATATTTGCTCCTGTGGCTCGATATACAACCATCTGTTTGATAGTTGCCTTACTTCTAGTCAAGGATGGACTCTTCATTAGATGGACATAAAGACCGGTTTCCTGCATGGCATGTTACAAGAAGAAGTATAAGTTGAACAACCACATGGATTTGAAATGAAAGATCAAAGAACACATGTTTGCAGGTTGAAGAAGGCATTGTATGGTTTGAAGCTATCTCCCCAAGCTTGGTATGCACGCATTGAGTTACTTAAAGAAGTTGGGATTCACAAGAAGCAATGTTAATCCCAACCTCTACTTCAAGGTAGTCCAAGGTATGCCATTGATTTTGGTTTTATATGTTGACAATCTATTATTGACAAGTAATGAGCCTCTGATGATCGAGTGTACGAGGGAGCTAGCCTCTGAATTCGAGATTATGGACCTTGGTCTCATGCACTACTTTCTAGGCCTTGAGGTGTGGCAAAGGCCTGGTGAGATTTTCCTTTCACAAGGAAAATACGTTGTAAAGTTGCTGGAAAGATTTGGAACGATTGAATGCAAATACATGGCTACACCGATGGAAATGAACTACAAGAAGTTATGTGGAGAAGCTGTAGGACTCGATTTGGCAAATCCATCCAAGTATAGTCAACTGATTGGGACTCTAATGTTCCTTGTGAAAACACGTCGATATATTTTCTATGCAGTAAATACATTGACTCAATTCATGACCAAGCCCCTCCATGCACATTGGATAGTTTCCAAACACGTATTGAGATATTTGCATGGGTCGATCACACTTGGCCTGAGATATTCTATTGGAGATGTTCAACTTCATGGAGACACTGATGTTGACTAGGTAAGAAATATTACTGACAGAAAGAGTACATCTGCATGTTGTTTTAGCCTTGGATCTGTCATGATATCCTGGATGAGTAGGAAACAAAAGTCTATTGTATTGAGAACCACCGAAGCAAAATACATTGTCACTAGCATGGCTAACTTCGAAGCAGTTTGGTTGAGGAATCTCTTTGGAGAGCTATTTGAGCAGGTCCTAGACAATACAGTGATATATTGTGACAACAAGAGTGGGATCCATTTCGTAGTGAATCTCGTGTTCCATGACAAGTCCAAGCTAATTGAGAATTGATATCACTTTATTCGAGACATGGTGCAAAGAGGAGTTGTTAGACTCCATCACATATTGACAGATGAGCAGATTGCAGATATTATCACCAAGGCATTACCGAAAGGAAAGTTCTTGGCCTTTAGAGAGCATCTTGTATTGATGTATGTGGCCCCTCCTGATAAGGTGCAGCGCTGATCGAGGACACTGAGCCAACTCTTCCCACCCCTTTTGAGCTCCCAGGGTGAGGAATTGAGATAGAGGGCTCCTGGGGTTGAGAGATCTCTGGACAATAGGGTACTCCCATATATGTTACCCATAGGGTTGAAGATGTTTCTCCCCTACCTTCATAGGGTCATGGAATGCTGCTCCCCTATCTGCTCTTTACAGGGCATACCCTAGTTGGCATCATACCCACAAGCAGGGCTTTTAAATGTGTGGTTTTCTAACTGGTTTGGACATGCATGGCTTTGCATGTTGGTGTATGGTTATCGTGCTGTCAGTGACATGGATTTATCGGGTTATGAAAGTGGTTTTTAGCCTAGCCTTGCCTTTTTCTGGAGGCCATGGTATGTTGGGATGTTTATCTCGGTTTTGAGATGTGGTTTTCCAGATGGATTTCAGAATTCGGGGCAAAGGTGGTCTCAAGTTTCATTCCTAAAGGCCTAGGAATCCCTTGACCGGTTTTGGGGTGATACATAGTAAAGCCTGAGGGAGAAGTCTCAGTTTAGGGCCTAGTGTTCTAGGTTTGGATTGCGGTAAAGCCTGAGAAACAAGGAGACAAAAAATTCCTCAAGGATAGTTATGGATTCCGTATGGAATTCCAAGTTCGGTTCGGTTATGATCAGAGCATCGATTTTGGTGTGATCACAATTTGGTGAGGGTGGAGATAGTTTAACCTCTGGATTCCCTTGGTTTTTCTTGGATTGGTTGTTCTATGAGATTCCACATTCATGATTGGAATATGGCATGGGGGTGATTGGCTGAAAGAGAGATTTGGTTCAGCCATGTGTACGGTTGGGTGGTACGTGGAAGTCTCGAACTTGGTACGATTTGCCTATGATTAATAAAAGCTAAGTTCTCTTACTTTTTCACTAGTTTATATGTGGATCTAATGGTTGTCATATCCTTGATATTTATATGGTTTTATGTTGGTTATAAGCATTGTTAAATGACTGGTTCATGTCATGGTTATTTCATGTATTTACTTGTAATTGTTAAATAGATGGATGCAATACCTAATTGATGATATAATAGTTCAATGGGGAAGGAGGTGATCCTTTTGGTTATGTTTCATAAGTTCTTTCAGTCATTTATGCTTTGTCTTGTATCCTAGACCTGTAATTTGCATTGATGCTAAGTGTTTGACAGAATGTCAGTCCCAGATGGGGATGCTCAAGCCTAGTCCTTTGGTTGATTTTTGATTTATCAACATTGTTATCACTTCTTTGATGGATCCTGAAGGTTGTAGCAAGTTTTGGGTAGAGGTCGAGATTCTGAGCTAGAAAAGTGGCTCAAATATCAGGGTCGCTGGCATAGGTATGCTGAGAAAAGTCCACAGTCACTGGTACATAGGCCTATGAGAGCAACTTTGGGTTATTGGAAACTGTCATGCCTATATCATGAGAGTGAACAGGGGTTAAAAGGCTTAAATCATTAGTGGGACTCAAGGATAGGATGTCTGAGTGGCTGACATGTCTCCTGATTGCGTTGTTGTTGATGTGGATGGGTTTGTTTGATATGTTCTGTTGATTCCATTTCCTAAAGGTCACCAAGGAAGTTGAATCTCTCATAGTAGCCTCTCTCGTCGCATGTTTACCCTAGCTGACAGATAGCTTGGGTGGACTTGGGAGGAGGGGGTGTCATAGATTGGTATGAGAGCGTAGTTGCACTCTCCTTGGGTGAAGGTGTTCGATCATGCATGCATGTCAGTTTCATGTGTGTATCTTACACTTGCATTCCATGTGCTTGTTGCATTGCATCATGTTAATCATGATAGTAGTAAGGTTGTCATGAGGAACTTGATGTGATTTTGTGGGATGCATTGTTGGAAGTGTTGTCATTCACTGGTTCACAGGTCATCAATTTCTTCAAAATCCAAATAGAAATGATGTTTGATTCCAAATTATGAGCCACAAAGGCTGTCAAAGCTAGATGGGAACCTCTCTAGTGTGCAGTGCTCAAAAAGAGATTTCCATTGGTATATAGAAGTCCAAAAAAGTGTTCCTGGATTAGAAGTTTGAACTTGCTGAAGAATCCCTTTAGAAAGCTCAAAAAAGCCAAGAAATGGCTAAGTGTTGAAAAAAAATTGCAATTGGGACCCAGGAGGCTCATCACATATTGCATATCAGTGTTCAGACAGGTATGAAGCACTGAATGAGTGTGAAAAAATGATCTGCCGATCGTCGATATCGCATATCGGCGGTCGGCAGGTTAGGGCACAATGTATGAATGATCGGCTATCAAAAGGGTCCTAGGACACAAGCTTACGGATTATTCGTGGTTAATAAGTTTTTGCGGGGGCTAATCTGCGATATAACGATGTATCACTGGGGGAGGCTAAAACACTTTAATGAAGGAAATGATTGGAAAACCAAGGTAAATTGCCCCCCTTCTCTCTCCTCCACATGGCAATACTACATTACAACGATTGAAGATTAGTGGCTTTGGGTTCTCGACTATCAGCAATCGACGAGGGTCACAACTCCAAAACATGGTAAGTTATCGATATTACGATTTAGTGCAAAGTCATCGGGGAGGCCAAAAAATCATTTGCAAAGGAAATATTTGCAAACACAGGGCCGGGCAGGCTGTTTTATCTCTCTTCTCCAGGGGGCCACGTGGCGGCCCCTGATTGGTCATCAAAACAGACATAGAAGCTGACGTCATCAGTGATGTGGGAGTATGAAGGGTGACGTGGCCATACAGGGGACATGTGTCACCCAATTTCAACGTTTTCAGGGGTGAGATGGGGCCATTTTTGGGTGCCATGTCTCACCACTCATAGGGTGACATGTGGCGGTGATGACGTCACCCCACAAATTGTTGTTTGCAACCGTTAAGGGAAAACGATAAAGGCGATGGAGCTTGCGATTGCGATATGCGGGACTCCTCCCCATATGCGATTGTGATAAGGAAGAAGCCCTAGATGCGATAAATTATTACGACAAGGTCTATAAAGGTCTCGCGTCCAGACTGACGGCCCACTCCAAAGAAAAAAGTAAAGAGTCCCTCCCTCCCGCGATTGCGATTGTGATATCTTTTGGGGGCTCGATCCCACAGATCAAAAATTGCAAGGATAAAAGGAAGTTCCATAGGAAAAACAAATTAACACACTGAAGTGTGGGATTTCATAATAACAAAGGAAAGAAGCCCCTGGACAGGAGCTTGAAGTCCTCAGCGCTTGAGGGTTAAGCCCCTGGTCGTAGCCCCAGTCATATGATAAGAAAATCACAAAGGGGCTGAAAACATAGGGGCTAAAGGGGAAATTAAAAGTGCCCACCTATTCATTTGTTTCAAACATTAAGGACCCACGGACATGGTGCTCTGATAGTGTTCTGTAGTGGTTTCAACGGACGTATGGGTCGACAACTCTGGTATTGAATGAAGCAGGGGGACATTGCATAAATGAAAATATGGGACGCCTCTATGGAGACTTAATGCCTTGACATGGAGTCTCGCTCTACATAGTGCATCCCTACCCAAAAACACTCCATCACTTCTCCATGAAATAGCTCACTCAGGCAGTTAAGGAAGAATTGACAGAAGTCGACTGATGTAGTAGTAAACCACTTCAACAGCAGAGAGAAGCATGACAAAAACAGGGACGTGGCTCCATCCAAGGCCTCCACTGAAGCAACAAGGGGACCAGGGAAAATTTTAAGAACACCCCCTAAATTTATAAGTATAATAAATGGGCGAATCTTCATGGTATATAGGAAAAATGGAAGGCGATTTTATCAATAATATAATATGTA
>APFE031162410.1:36814-60790 GCA_000404065.3 Pinus taeda | reverse complement strand
GGGTCCTAGGACACAAGCTTAAGGATTATCCGTGGTTAATAAGTTTTTGCGGGGGATGATCTGCGATATAATGATGTATCACTGGGGGAGGCTAAAACACTTTAATGAAGGAAATGATTGGAAAACCAAGGTAAATCGCCCCCCTTCTCTCTCCTCCACATGGCAATACGACATTACAATGATTGAAGATTAGTGGCTTTGGGTTCTCGGCTATCAGCGATCGACGGGGGTCACAACTCCAAAACATGGTAAGTTATCGATATTATGATTTAGTGCAAAGTCATCGGGGAGGCCAAAAAATCATTTGCAAAGGAAATATTTACGAACACAGGGCCGGGCAAGCTGTTTTATCTCTCTTCTCCAGGGGGCCACATGGCGGCCCGTGATTGGTCATCAAAACAGACATAGAACCTGACGTCATCAATGATGTGGGAGTATGAAGGGTGACGTGGCCATACAGGGGACATGTGTCACCCAATTTCAGCATTTTTAGGGGTGAGATGGGGCCATTTTTGGGTGCCATGTCTCACCACTCATAGGGTGACATGTGGCGGTGATGACGTCACCCCACAAATTGTTGTTTGCAACCGTTAAGGGAAAATAATAAAGGCGATGGAGCTTGCGATTGCGATATGCGGGACTCCTCCCCATATGCGATTGTGATAAGGAAGAAGCTCTAGATGCGATAAATTATTACGACAAGGTCTATAAAGGTCTCGCGTCTAGACTGACAGCCCACTCCAAAGAAAAAAGTAAAGAGTCCCCCCCCCGCGATTGCGATTGTGATATCTTTTGGGGGCTCGACCCCACAGATCAAAAATTGCAAGGATAAAAGGAAGTTCCATAGGAAAAACAAATTAACACACTGAAGTGTGGGATTTCATAATAACAAAGGAAAGAAGCCCCTGGACAGGAGCTTGAAGTCCTCAGCACCTGAGGGCTAAGCCCCTGGTCGTAGCCCCGGTCATATGATAAGAAAATCACAAAGGGGATGAAAACATAGGGGCTAAAGGGGAAACTAAAAGTGCCCACCTATTCATTTGTTTCAAACATTAAGGACCCATGGACATGGTGCTCTGATAGTGTTCTGTAGTGGTTTCAACGGACGTATGGGTCGACAACTATGGTATTGAATGAAGTAGGGGGACAATGCATAAATGACAATATGGGACGCCTCTATGGAGACTTAATGCCTTGACATGGAGTCTCGCTCCTCTACATAGTGCATCCCTACCCAAAAACACTCCATCACTTCTCCATGAAATAGCTCACTCAAGCAGTTAAGGAAGAATTGACAGAAGTCGACTGATGTAGTAGTAAACCACTTCAACAGTAGAGAGAAGCATGAAAACAACAGGGACGTGGCTCCATCCAAGGCCTCCGCTGAAGCAGCAAGGGGACACCTCCTCCTTCCTCTCTCGACCTTCTTTCTCTAAGTGTTTATTTCTGTATTCTTCCAAGAAAGGGATTTGATCCCTGTTGTAATCTTAGGTAGGTGATAACAGAGCCTGACAAAGCCAAGACATCTAGTCTATCATGACAGTTGGGGGTCAGGCTCAAATATTTTGATTGTAATTCAAAGCTTTCCCCCTCTTCTTATAAATAGGGGGATGAAACATAATACAGGGATTCTAGATTCTCAGACCCGTGAGGGCTAAACTTTGTGTTACCATTTTGGTTCAATATGTTTTTATGGGACTTCACTGATATCATGGCTGAGTGTATGGACTGGTTATTCGGTCCATTAGGATAAATGGTGCTTCCCTATTGATTCCAAGCATGATTATATTCAATGTGTTTCCTCTTGGTAAATCTCACTTCATTTGTGTTTTCCCATTCTTGAAATAGTGTAATGAGGCTGTTGGTTTCTTACTGATTCGTGGATTAACCTTAGTTGCTAAATAGAGAACCGTACTCAGGGTAGCTCAGATTTACTTTAACTGTTGGAAGAGAATGATACCCATGCCATGTTTAGCCTGAAACCTTCTTTTTCACTCCTCTATTCTATCCTCTCATTGGAAAACCATGGTTTAGGATTCTGTCTTGCTTACATCCCTATCCATTGAATTCCCCTTTTTGCTAGAACATTATTGCCTAGGATTCTATTTGTTACAGTCCTATGGATTTGTTTCTCTCCCTCTCCTCCTCTCCACCATCAATACAACTTTAGTTTAAGCTATCTCTTTCTCATGTGTCGGCCACCAGAAAGAGAAATCATTTCTCTTTGAGATTGCCCAATTACCCCTCTAGCATTTGGATCCATGAGTTGGCTTGAATCTTCCTCTTCGAAATCTTATTGAACCAAGCCCCTCATACCTTTTCACGTGACAATTGGAGTGTTGCAACCCCCTCACATATAACCTTACGAGCACTCATCTATTTAATATGTCCTAGGCATTGGTTTACAATCAACCCAGAGGTTGTCTATAGGGAGATTACCTTGCCTCTTGCTGCACTTGTGTTGCAAGTGCAAAATATAGCCACAACATCTTTCTGGCATCGTTTCCAGGGAACAAATTATAATATTTTTCTCTGGGTACGACAAAGTTTTACATTTCCCCTGTTAGGTGAGCTAGGGAAGTGTGGGTTGAAGATATCTCACCTTGGTGACTCCATTGTCAATTCTATGGTAAACATCCTGGCGAATCCACTGTCCATATCTTAATTAGATCATCCTAGCTTTCAAGCAACCCCGTACTCACTCTGATGCTACAACATCTTAAAACTCTCCCTACCGTTGAAGATGAAATCAATAATATAGGGAGGTTTTCAAGATGGACCTTCCCATTTATGGCCAACAAATTCGCCCCACTGGATCTTTCTTCTATTGATGGTTCTCCCAATAATGTCCCTTCATTTCTGAGTGGGATAGCTATTTTCCTAGATTCAATGGGAACACAGAGAGAAGGCTTGACCAACACCTAAAATAGTTTGATGAATGCATGGAGGAACAAGGTATTTTCTTTGAAGATGTACAAATGAAGTTATTCATGTATTCTTTAGAAGAAGGTGCTAGAGTTTGGTACAAAACACTACCTTAGGGCAACATTTCTTCCTTGAAATATTTCCATACAACATTCCATCAATATTACAAGAGATTTTATCTACTGAATGCTACATTTGAAGAGTGCTGCAAATTTTGTAATGATGAAGGTAGTCCTGAGGTTGATGAATTTGTTGAATATGTTTGTGGAGCTCCTCTCCAAGAAAACATCTACTCTTGTCAAGAGGAATCACCTGATGAGAAAGAAAGAGAGGAAGGAATAATCGTTGAGGTGCCAACAAACCCTTAGGGGTCTGGTTCGGCCGAACTGAATGTTTTTCCTTCCTTTGATGAATACGACTTTGCTGGAGAGTCAAGTGATGTAGAGCCACAATGCTTCCAGTAATGGGAAGCTGTGCAAGAAGAGGAAGAACATCAGGAAGTCAGCAAGGAGGCTCCAGTGTAAAATGCTCATCCTTTTCCTGAAGAACAAGACCAAGACCCTCCTCCAATTTGTGATTCATATTATTCAGAGAGGAAGAGATGGTCGTGGAAGTTCAGAAGGCATTGCTTGCAAACAAGTGGAGAAAAAGCTCCTAGTAAAAAGTTTTTCAAGAAGAGCCCAAAGCTGAATTGCTGTAGAAAGATTTCCAAGGCAGCTGCCTCATTGAAAAATGGGCAGTAAAAGAGCAGCAGCCAGTCTTCCTTGAAGAGTGAATTTAAGGAGCTGAAGGGTGTTTGTAGCTTCCATAACCAAAAAGACATCAACCAATAGTCTATATGTGAAGAAGGGGCTACTGCAAACATTCCTTTTCTATTTCATGACCCTGTGGTTGAATACATGAACCTATTCATAAGTCAACAACAAAGGTGATCTCAAGAGCATGTATTAGGTTCCATATTTGCAAATTCTTCATGTTGCATGCCTTTTTTTTATTTTTTTATTTTTTTTAATTTTTTATTTTTATTTTTCAGCAGTATGAAGGCAAATGGTCCAGTACTCTTATGATGGCCTGGTTCTATTGGAAAATTAAACATACTTAGTTGAATTAAGTATTGTGCATAAGTAGGATTGTACATAAATAAGCTTACCAATTGAGCATTTACTTTTCAGTTTTGATAATTTTTTATTTCTACATTCTAGATTGAGGAAGAAAGTCCCATGGAGGTTTTGTCGGTTACAAAGATTCATTTATTACTGACTCCATGCTTAATAGTGAAGGAGTTTGGTCTGCAGGTTCTCAGCACCTTGCAAGCAAGGCACTATCCCCAGTAGGAGCCAATGTTGTCACTTACTGCTTCAAAGGTCATTATTTACTTCAAAAGCCAAATAAAAATGATGTTTGATGCCAAATTCTAAGCCGCAGACGCTGTCAGAGCTAGATGGGACCCTCTCTAGTGCGTAGCGATTTCCGTTGGTATATAGGAGTCCAAAAAAGGGTTCCTGGATCGGAAGTTCAAACCTGCTAAAGAATCCCTTTAGAAAGCTCAGAAAGCCCAAAAAATGGCCAAGTGTTGAAGAAAAATCGCAATCCAGCAGGCTCATCGCATATCACATATCGACGTTCAGACAGGTATGGAGCAATGACGGAGAGTGAAACAACTATTCGTCAATCATCGATATCGCATATCTGCGGTCAGGGCACAACATATAGACGATCAACTATCGGCAGGTTCCTATGACACATTCTTAAGGATTATCTGCGGTTCACAAGTTTTTGCGAGGGCCGATTTATGAGATAACAGTGTATCATTGAGGAGGGCTAAAAAGCTTTAACAAAGGAAATGCCTGCAAAACCAAGGCAAATCACCCCCCTTCTCTGTCCTCCACATGGCAGTACAAAAGTATGACGATCAACAATCGACGAGTTTGGGTTCTCGACTATTGGCGATCGACGGGGGTCACAACTCCAAAACATGGTAAGTCACCGATATTTTGATTTAGTGCAAAGTCACCGAGGAGGCCAAAAAATCATTTGCAAAGGAAATGTTTGCGAAAACAGGGTTGGGAAGGCCTTTTTCTCTCTCTCCTCTAGGGGGCCAGGTGGCAGCCCCTAATTGGTGCTTAGAACATACATGGCAGTTGACGTCATCAGTGACGTGGTAGTATGGAGGGTGACGTGGCCATACGGGGGACACGTGTCACCTAGTTTCAACATTTTTAGGGGTGATATGGGGCCATTTCCGGGTGCCATGTGTCATTACTCACAGGGTGACATGTGGCAATGATGACATCACCCCATAGATCGACGACCACATCAGTTAAGGGCAAAAGCTAAAGATGATGGAGCTTGCGATTGCGATATGCAAGATTCCTCCTTGGCTGCGATTATGATAAGAAAGAATCTCCCGGATGCAATAAATTATTACGACAAGGTCTATAAAGATCTCGCGTTTGGACTGTCGGCCCGTTCCAAAGAAAAAGGTAAAGAGCCCTCCCCTCCCTGCAGTTGCGATATCTTTTGGCAGGCCTAACCCCACATATCAACAATAATAAGGATAAAGGGAAGCACCATAGGAAAAACATAATAATAGGCCGATGTGCAGGATTTCATAATAACAAAGGAAAGAAGCCCCCGGTCAGTAGCCTGAAGACCTTAGCGCCTGAGGGCTAAGCCCCTAGTCGTAGCCCCCAGTCATATGATAAGAAAAGCACAAAGGAGTTGAAAGCATAGGGGGCTAAAGGGGAAATTAAAAGTGCCCACTTGTTCATTTGTTTTAAACATTAAGGACCTGCGACCGTGGTGCTCTATTAGTGTTCGAAAACAGTTTCAAAGGACATATAAGTTTGCAGCTCTGGTATTGAATGAAGTAGGGTGACAATGCATAAATGACAGTATGGGAGGCCTCTATGGAGACTTAATGCCTTGGCATGGAGTCTCTCTCCTCTGCACAATGCAACACTGCCCAAAAACACTCCATCATTTCTCCACAGAACGATTGACTCAGGAAGTAAAGGAAGAATTGACAGAAGCTGGCCGATGCAACAATAAACTGCCTCAACAACATAGTAAAGCAAGACAATAGCAGGGACATGGATCCATCCAAGGGCTCCATCAATGGGACACCTCTTCCTTCCTCTCTTGACTTTCTTTCTCAGAGCATTTATTTTTGTATTCTTCCAAGAAAGGGATACGATCCCTGTCATAATCTTAGGTAGGAGATATCTAAGCCTGACAGAGTTGAGACAACTAGTCTCGCATGACAGCTGGGGCTCAGGCTTAGATATTTTGATTGTAATTCAAAGCTATCCCCCTCTTCTTATAAATAGGAGGATGAAACATAACAGATTGGTTCTAGATTCTCAGAACCGCGAGGGCTGAACTCTGTGTTGCTATTTTGGTTCAATATGTTTTTATGGGACTTCACTAATACCATGGCTGAGTGTATGAACTAGTTATTGGGCCCATTGGGATAAATGGTGTTTCCTTGTTGATTCCAAGAATGATTAATGTGCAACACGTTTACTCTTGGTAAATCTCACTTGATTTGTGTTTTCCCATTCCTGAAATAGTGTAATGAGGCTCTTGATTTCTTGCTGATTTGTGGATTGATCTCAGCTACGAAATAGAGAACAGTACCTAGGGTAGCTCAAATTTACTTCAACTGTTGGCAAAGAATGATACCCATGTCATGTTTAGCTTGAAACTTTCTTTTGCACTCCTCTATTTCTATCCTCTCATTGGAAAACCATGGTTTAGGATTCTGTCTTGCTTACAACCCTATCCATTAAATTCCCCATTCTGCTGGAACATTGTTGCCTAGGATTTTGTTTCTTACAAGCCTATGCATCTATTTGTCTCCCTCCTTTCCTCCTCTCCACCATCAATACAAATTCAGTTTAAGCTGTCTCATTTTCATGTGTAGGCCACCAGAAGGAGAAGTCATTTCTCTTTGAGATTGCCCAAATACCCCCCAACATTTGGATCCATGAGTTGGCCTAAATCTTCCTCTTCGAAAGCTTATTGAACGAAGCCCCTCATACCTTTTTACATGAAAATTGGAGTGCTGAAACCCCCTCACATATAACCTTACAAGCACTCCTCTATTTAAGATGTCCTAGGCACTGGTCTACAATCAACCCATATGCTGTCTCTAGGAAGCTTTCCTTGCCTCCTACTGCAATTGTGTTGTAGGCGCAAGATTTAACCACAACATCTTTTTGGTGCTATTGCTGGGGAACAAATTAGAATATTTTTGCCTAAGTATGACAAAGTTTTATATTTCTCCTATTAGGTGAGATAGGGAAGTGTGGGTTGACGATCTCTCACCTTGATGACTCCACTGTCAATTCTATGGTAAACACCCTGGCGACTACACTGTCCATATCTCTATTTGATCATCCTGGATTTCAGTAAGCCCTGTACTCACTCTAATGCTATAACAACTTAACATTCTCCCTACCTTTGAAGCTGAAATCAATCATATAGGGAGGTTTTCAAGATGGCCCTTCCCACATTTCTGGCCAACAAATTTGCCCCACTGGATCTTTCTTCTATTGATGGTTATCCCCATCATGTCCTTTAATTTCATGAGCGGGATAGCTATTTTCCTAGATTCAATGGGAATACAGAGAGAAGGCCCGACCAACACCTAAAAGAGTTTCACAAATGCATGGAGCAACAAGGTATTTTATTTGAAGATGTACAAATGAGGTTGTTCATGTATTCTTTAGAAGAAGGTGCTAGAGTCTGGTACAAATCACTACCTCAGGGCAACATATCTTCTTTAAGATATTTCCACAAACATCCGATCAATATTATAAGAGATTTTATCTACCGAATGCTACGTTTGAAGAGCGTTGCAAATTTTGTAATGATGAAGGTAGTCCCAAGGTTGATGAATCTGCTGAAGATGTTTGTGGAGCTCCTCTCTAAGAAAAAATCTACTTGCATCAAGAGGCATCACTTGATGAGAAAGAAAGAGAGGAAGGAAACATCATTGAGCTGCTAGCAAACCTTCAAGGGTCTGATTTGATCGAACTAGATGTTTCTCCTTCATCTGATGAATACGACTCCGCTGGAGAGTCAAGTGATGCAGAGCCATAATGCTTCTAGTCATGGGAAGTTGTGTAAGAAGAGGAAGCCTATTAGGAGGTTAGAAAGGAGGCTTTAGTGTACAATGCTCATCCTTTGCCTGAAGAACAAGACCAAGACACTCCTCCAATTTGTGATTCATATTATTGAGAGGAGGAAAATATGGTTGTAAAAGTTCAGAAGGATCTGTTTTCCAACCAGTGGAGAAATATCTCCCAACAACAAGTTTTTCAAGAAGAGCCCAAAGCTGAATTGGTGTAGAAATATTTCCAAGATAGGTGCCCCATTGAAAAATGGGTAGTAAAAGAGGAGCAGCTAGCTTGCCTTCCAAAGACTGAATTTGAGGAGCTAAAGGGTGTTTGTAGCTTCCATAACCAAAAAGGCATCAGCTGATAGTCTGCATGTGAAGAAGAGGTTGTTGCAAACATTCCTTTTCTATTTCATGACCCTGTGGTTGAATACATGAACCTATTCACAAGCCAACAACATAGGTCATCTCAAGATCATGTATCAGGTTCCATATTTGGAGGTTCTTCATGTTGCATTCACGTTTTAATTTTTCTTTTTCAACAATATGAAGGCATGTGGTTCAACACTCTTATCCTGGCCTGGTTCTATTGGAAAATTGAACATACTTCACTGAATTAAGTACTATACATAAGTAGGATTGTACATAAATAATCTCACCATCTGAGAATTTACTTTTCAGTTGTTAGAATTTTTTATTTCTGCATTCTAGATTGAGGAGGAAAGTCCCATGGAGGTTTTTTTGATTACAAAGATTCATTTATTACTCACTCCACACCCAATAGTGAAGGAGGTCATTCTACATGTTCTCAACACCTTGCAAGAAAGGCACTCTCCCTAGTAGGAGCCAATGTTGTCACTCACTTCTTCACAAGTCATTAATTAGTTGCTTCAAAATCCAAATATAAATGATGTTTGATGCCAAATTCTGAGCCACAAAGGCTGTCAAAGCTAGATGGGACCCTATCCAGTGCATAGTGCTCAAAATGAGATTTCCATTGGTATATAGAAGTCCAAAAAAGGGTTCTTGGATCAAAAGTTCAAACCTGCTGAAGAATCCCTTTAGAAAGCTCAGAAAACCCAAAAAATGGCTAAATGTTGAAGAAAAATCGCAATCGGGACCCAGGAGGCTTATTGCATATCACATATCGACGTTCAGACATGTATGGATCAATGACAAAGCATGAAACAACGATCCACAGATTGCTGATATCGCATATCGGCCATCAATGGGTTAGGGAACAATGTATCAGGGATCGACTATTGGTAGGGTCCCAGGACACAGACTTAAGTATTATCTGAGGTTCACAAGTTTTTGCAGGGGCCCATCTATGATATAACAATGTATCGTCAGGGGAGGGCTAAAAGACTTTAACAAAGGAAATGCTTGCAAAACCAAGGCGGATGGCCCCCCTTCTCTTTCCTCCAGATGGCAGTGTGGCGGTATGATGATCGACGATCAGTGGCTTTGGGTTCTCAGATATTGGTGATCGATGGGGGTCACAACTCCAAAACATGGTAAGTCATCGATATTGCAATTTAGTGCAAAGTCACCGGGGAGGCTAAAAATTCGTTTGCAAAAGGAAATGTCTGCGAAAAGAGGGTCGGGAAAGCCTTTTTCTCTCTCTCCTCTAGGGGGCCATGTGGCGGCCCCTGATTGGTCCCCATAACAGACATGGAAGCTGACATCATTAGTGATGTGGAAGTATGGAGGGTGACGTGGCCATACAGATGACACGTGTCACCCAGTTTTAGCATTTTTAGGGGTGAGATGGGGCCTTTGCGGGTGCCACATGTCATCACTCATAGGGTGACACATGGCAGTGATGAAATCACCCCACAGATTGACGATCACAGTAGTTAAGGGTAAAAGCTAAAGAAGATGGAGCCTATGATTGCGATATGCGGGACTCCTCCCCAGCTGTGATTGTGATAAGGAAGAATTCCCTAGGATGCGATAAATTATTATGAGAAGGTCTATAAATATGTGTCCAAACTGTTGGCCCACTCCAAAGATAAAGGTAAAGAGTCCCTTGCTCCTAACGGTTGCGATTGAGATATATTTTGGCAGGCCAGACCCTGTAGATTGATGATCTCAAGGATAAAGGGAAGCACCACAAGAAAAAAACAATAATACGTCGAAGTGCGAGATTTCATAATAACAAAGGAAAGAAGCCCCCAGACAAGAGTCTGAAAGCCTTAGTGTCAGAGGGCTAAGCCCCTGGTCGTAGCCCCCAGTCATATGATAAAACAAGCATAAAGGGGTTGAAATCATAGGGGGCTAAAGGGGAATTAAAAGTGCTCGCCTGTTCATTTGTTTTAAACTTTAAGGACCTGCAGTTGTGGTGCTCTAATAGTGTTCTGCAGCAGTTTCAAAGGACGTATGGGTTGACAGCTCCGGTATTGAATGAAGCAGGGGTCAGTGCATAAATGAGAGTATGGGAGGCCTATACAGAGACTTAATTGCTTGACATGGAGTCTCACTGCTCTGCACAACGCAACATTGCCCAGAAACACTCCATGACTTCTCCACGAAACAACTTACTCAGGCAGTTAAAGCAGAATTGATAGAAGCTAACAAGTGCAGCAGTAAACCGCCTAAAAATCAGGGAGAAGCATGACAACAACAAGGATGTGGCTCCATCCAACATCTCCACTGAAGCAGCAAGGGAACACCTCCCCCTTCCTCTCTTGATTTTCTTTCTCTGAGCATTTATTTCTGTATTATTCCAAGAAAGGGATTCGATCCCTATTGTAATCTTAGGTAGATGATAACAGAGCCTGACAGAGTCGAGACAACTAGTCTAGCATGACAGATGGGGCTCAGGCTCAGGTATTTTGATTGTAATTCAAATCTCTCCCACTCTTCTTATAAATAGGGGGATGAAACATAACAGAGGGGTTCCATATTCTCATACCCATGAGGGATGAACTCTGTGTTGCCATTTTGGTTCAATATGTTTTTATGGGACTTCACTGATATCATGGCCGAGTGCATGGACTAGTTATTGGGCCCTTTGGGATAAATGGTGTTCCTTGTTGATTCCAAGAATGATTAATGTACAACACATTTCCTCTTGGTAAATCTCACTTCATTTGTGTTTTCCCATTCTTGAAATAGTGTAATGAGGTTGTTGATTTCTTTCTAATTTGTGGATTGATCTTAGCTTCTAAATAGAGAAAAATACCTTCAGTAGCTCAGATTTGATTTAGCCGCTGGTAGAGAATGATACCCATGTCATGTTTAGTCTGAAACCTTCTTTTTCACTCCTTTATTTTTTTATCCTCTGATTGGAAAACCACGGTTTAGGATTCTGTTGTGCTTACAATACTATCCATTGAATTCCCCTTTCTGATGGAACATTGTTGCCTAGGATTCTATTTGTTACATCCCTATGCACTTGTTTCTCTACCTCCTTTCCTCCTCTCCACCATCAATACAACTTCAGTTTAAGCTATCTCATTTTCATTTGTTGGCCACCAGAAGGAGAAGTCATTTCTTTTTGACATTGCCCAAATACCCCCCAACATTTGGATCAATGAGTTGGCCTGAATCTTCCTCTTCGAAAGCTTATTGAACCAAGCATCTCATACCTTTTTACATGATCTGGGATTGATCCAAGACAATTAATTAAGGTATTACAGGCTCATGTGCATAGATGTGCCTATGCTATTTTATGCAATGGATTGATAAGATTGCGAAATACACATGCACTGAAGCAGTTAAAGAAAAACATAACAAACAAACATGTAAACACAACAAGGTCAATAAGGAGTTCACCCAACACTCCTGGGCTACATCTCATGGTCCAGCCTTCAGTGGTTGCCTCTCTATTATGTTTTCAAGCAGAGTCTTTACAACAGTGAGCTCAATTTGAGTCTCACCCAGTAGATATAAATCAGTAAGACTGTACTTGGATCCCCCAAGTCTCTGGAGTACATAAACTCTCCTTACTGAAACTCAACCTCTATTGGTCACAGTAGTATGAGCCCAATCTGAGACTCGCACATGACAAGCATATACAGAGGAGTTCACTTGAAGCTCTCAAGTTTTCTCTAGAGTACACAAACTCTCTTTGACTCTCTCTAGCTCTGTCTGGCTCGATGTTGCCTTTTTCTTCTGCAGGTTAGCTTGGATCCTTCTTTCTGCTCTTAGCTTTCTGCGTCTAACTCTTCTCACTACTTGTTTCATCTCTATTAGTTCGTGGCTTTAAAGCCAATCTGATTTCTGACTATTCGTTTCCGCTTCCCGGCTTTCCAGTTCCCTTGCCTCTATCCGTTTGAATTCCTCTGTTCTGCGTAATCAATACTGTGTAACGCCTCACAGGGAGGTGGCCACCTGTTCCATAACAAACTGAGTGTCAGTTCTCTTGGACGTCTTTGAAACTACCGTTTTTACCGTTAACTCCAAGAATGCCTGCGAACATGATGCTCTGCCAACAAATCATCCACGTCGGACATCAAATCTTATACAACTCTGTCTGTTTACCCCATTGAATCCGGTCATTCATCGGATTGCGTCTCCGCCGTCGATCTGGAGCCTCCAGATCCTACGGTCTCCATCCATATTGGGCAGGTAAGTAATATGATGTTTACCCATCTGATGTGAGAGGTTTTCTCTCTCTTCTGTCGGACGTGTGGCACCCATTGTGTGGCATCGGGTAGGACTCTGCTAAAATTGCTTACTACTCGAAGCCCTTTTGATATTCTGTCGGTTTCTTGTGGGACCCTGCCTCTGACAGAATCAACGCGATATCCATTATGTTTTATAACCTTTCGGGTCTGGGTCACTTGGGGCTTTTCCTTCTCTGAGGGGTTCGCCCAGCGATATGCAATTAGCGACTTGTTGCTAATTTCATATCAGAAACCACCCCCGTTTCTCAAAAAGACCTCCCGTTTTGCCAATTCGTGACAACGTGCGTTACCATGGGCCAGCGGTCTACACGCTTGACCGAGGGTCCTCGTTGCTCCATGCTGTTCATAAATTACAACTATTTTCGGGGATATTTCTGATAAGCTCAATCTTTGTAAGACTTTCAAACTTTGGCATGTATTTTACAAAGTTCATGAAAACTTAGATAGTATTTTAGGATCCAATTCGGATCATTACATGACAATTGGAGTGCTACAACCTCGTCACATATAACCTTAAAAGCACTCCTCTATTTAATATGTCGTAGGCACTGGTATACAATCAACCCAGAGGATGTCTCTAGGGAGATTTCGTTGCCTCCTATTGTACTTGTGCTGCCGGTGAAAGATTTAGCCACAACATATTTGTGGCGCCGTTGTTGGGAAACAATTTAGAATATTTTTCCCTGGGTACGACAAAGTTTTACATTTCCCCTGTTAGGTGATCTAGGGAAGTGTGGGTTGAAGATCTCTCACCTTGGCAACTCCATTATCAATTTTATGGTAAACATCCTGGCGAATCCACTGTCCATATATCTATTTGATCATCTTGGCTTTCAAGGAGCCCTGTACTCACTTTGATGCTCAACAACTTAAAACTCTCCCTACCTTTGAAGATGAAATCAATAATATAGGGAGGTTTTCAAGATGGCCCTTCCCATTTATGGCCAACAAATTCACCCCATTGGATCTTTCTTCTATTGATGGTTCTCCCAATAATGTCCCTTCATTTCATGAGTGGGATAGCTATTTTCCTAGATTCAATGGGAACACAGAGAGAAGGCCAGACCAACACCTAAAATAGTTTCATGAATGCATGGAGGAACAAGGTATTTTCTTTGAATATGTACAAATGAAGTTGTTCATGTATTCTTTAGAAGAAGGTGCTAGAGTTTGGTACAAACACTACCTTAGGGCAACACATCTTCCTTGAAATATTTCCATACAACATTCCATCAATATTACAAGAGATTTTATCTACTGAATGCTACGTTTGAAGAGTGCTGCAACTTTTGTAATGATGAAGGTTGTCCCGAGGTTGATGAATTTGCTGAATATGTTTGTGGAGCTCCCCTCCAAGAAAACATCTACTTGCGTCAAGAGGAACCACCTGATGAGAAAGAAAGAGAGGAAGGAATAATCATTGAGGTGCCAACAAACCCTCAGGGGTCTGGTTTAGTTGAACTAGACGTTTCTCCTTCCTCTAATGAATACGACTCTACTGGAGAGTCAAGTGATGTAGAGCCACAATGCTTCTAGTCATGGGAAGTTGTTAAAGAAGAGGAATCCCATCAGGAGGTTAGCAAGGAGGCTCCAATGTACGATGCTCATCCTTCGCCTAAAGAACAAGACCAAGACCCTCCAATTTGTGATTCATATTATTTAGACGAGGAAGAGATGGTCCCAGAAGTTCATAAAGAGTTGTTTGAGAAAGTGGAGAAAAATCTCCCAATAACAATTTTTTCAAGAAGATCCCAAAGCTAAATTACTGCAGAAAGATTTCCAAGGCAGATGCTCCATTGAAAAATGGTAGTAAAAGAGCAGCAAATAGTCTTCCTTGAAAAGACTAAATTTGAGGAGCTAAAGGGTGTTTGTAGCCGCCATAGCCAAAAAGACATCAGCCAACAATCTGTATGTGAAGAAGAGGCTATTGCAAACATTCCTTTTCTATTTCATGACCCTGTGGCTGAATACATGAACCTATTCACAAGCTAGCAACATAGGTCATCTCAAGATCATGTATCAGTTTCCATATTTGGAGGTTCTTCATGTTGCATGCCTGTTTTAATTTTTCTTTTTCAACAGGAGGAAGGCATGTGGTCCAATACTCTTATGCTAGTCTGGTTCTATTGGAAAATTGAACATAGTTGCATTAAGTACTGTGCATAAGTAGGACTGTACATAAATAAGCTCATGTGTTGAGCATTTACTTTTCAGTTGTTAGAATATTTATTTATGCATTCTAGATTGAGGAGGAAAGTCCCATGGAGGTTTTTCCAATTGCAAAGATTCATTTATTACTGACTCCATGCCCAATAGTGAAGGAGGCTGGTCTATAAGTTCTCAACACCTTGAATGAAATGCACCGTCCCCAGTATGAGACAATGTTGTCACTCACTGCTTCACAGGTCATCAATTTTTTCAAAATCCAAATAGAAATGATGTTTGATGCCAAATTCTGAGCCACAGAGGCTGTCAGAGCTTGATGAGACCCTCTATAGTGAGTAGTGCTTAGAAAGAGATTTCCATTGGTATATATATGTCCAAAAAATTGTTCCTAGTTTAGAAGTTTGAACCTGTTGAAGAATCCCTTTAGAAAGCTCACAAAACCCAACAAATGGCTAAGTGTTGAAGAAAAATCACAATTGTGACACAAGAGGCTCATCGCATATCACATATTAGTGTTTAGACAAGTATGGAGCACTGATAGAGTGTGAAACAACGATCCACCATTCGCCTATATCGCATATTAGTGATCGACAGGTTAGGGCACAATGTCTCGACGATCGACTATTGGCAGGGTCCTAAGACATAGGCTTAAGGATTATCTATGATTCACAAATTTTTGTGGGGGCCGATCAACGATATAATGGTGTATCACTGGGGGAGGGCTAAAACACTTTAACGAAGAAATGCCCGCAAAACCAAGGTGGTTCGTCCACCTTGTCTCTCCTCCACATGGCAGTAAAGTGGTACGATGATCGACGATTGGTGGCTTTGGTTTCTCAACTATAAGTGATCGACGGGGGTCATAGCTCCAAAACATGGTAAGTCACCGATACTGCGATTTAGTGCAAAGTCACCGGGGAGGCCAAAAAATCATTTGCAAAGGAATGTTTGCAAAAATAGGGTTGGGTAGGCCTTTTTCTCTCTCTCCTCCAGGGGGTCATGTGGTAGCTCTTGATTGGTCCTCAGAACAAACATGGAAGCTAACATCTTCAGTGACGTGGCAGTACGAAGGGTGACGTGGCCATATGGGGTCACGTGTCACCTTGTTTCAGCATTTTTAGGGGTGAAATGGGGCCATTTTCGGGTGCACGTGTCATCACTCATCGGGTGACACATAACAGTGATGATGTGACCCTACAGATCGACGGTCGCAACAGTTAAGGGAAAAAGCTAAAGGCGATGGAACCTACGATTACGATATGCAAGACTCCTTCCCCGCTACAATTTTTGATAAGGAAGAAGCCCCCGAATGTGATAAATTATTATGGAAAGGTCTATAAATATATCGCGTATGGACTGTCAACCCTCTTCAAAGAAAAAGGTAAATATTCCCCCCCTCCCCGTGGTTTCAATTACGATATCTTTTGGCAGGTCCAACCCCGCAGATTGACGATGACAAGGATAAAGGGAAGCGCCACAAGCAAAACACAATAACACGTCGAAGTGTGGGATTCCATAATAACAAAGGAAATAGGCCTCCAGAAAGGAGCCTGAAGGTCTTAGTGCTCGAGGGCTAAGCCCCTGGTTGCATCCCCTAGTCATATGATAAGAAAAGCACAAAGGGTCTAAAAGCATAGGGGGTTAAAGGGGAAATTAAAGTGCCCACATGTTCATTAGTTTTAAACATTAAGGATCCGTGGCCACAGTGATCTGATAGTGTTCTACAACAGTTTCAAAGGACGTATGGGTCGACAACTCCAGTATTGAATGAAGGAGGGGGGCAGTGCATAAATGACAGTATGGGAGGCCTCTAAGAAGACTTAATGCCTTGACATGGAGTCTCGATCCTCTACACAATGTATCAATGTTGGGAGCGAGATCCCCTAAAGGCAGTTTTGGGGCTAAAAGCCCATGTTTGAGTCAAATTTAGTAATAAGATTGTAAAGACTCTGCATTTTGTGGTTGCGGAGCATGAAGGTGTCATGAGTCACAAAGGGTAGTCCGCCCTTAGTTTTATAAAGTAAAGTCGGCTGTAAGAGATCTACCCATGGTCCACGGACCATGGGATTGTATAAAAAGAGCTAAGCTCTAAGTAGTTTTAGAGACACACAATGTAAGAGAGTCATATCTTTGAAGCAAGAAGTTTAAGTCTTGGGTTGTAGCATAGGTAGAGGCTCTGTAGCTGAGTGCGTAGAGGCCTAGGGTAGAAGTCCACATTTGAGTGTGCGGACCCCTGTAGCTATGTGTGCAGGGTGGGAAGAGTTTGTAAACACTTGGAAGATATTAATAAAGAGAGATATTCTACAATTTCTGTGTCTTTTTTCTGTTGATGCATCTCAATATATTATATATGAATTTCTTTTATTAGGCTTATGTGATGTGCGAACGAATGCAATTACATTGAATAACTAAACACAATTATGAATATCTATTTACGCGGTGTTAACTATAATTGTTTGATAAGATAAGCAAGTCACTTAGATTAATTAGGGAACCTGCATGACTCACTGCTGTAGTAGCATGAAAGTACCTGAGCAGCAGGCTAAGGCTGTGTGAAGGTCGACTGTACCCTTTCGCGGAGGTATTAAAGGCTAGAATAGAGGGCTCGTCTTACAAGCCCTAGAGCGAAGCAACCTACGCAAAGGCAGGGATAAAGAGAAATAAACGACATCACAACCATCTCAGGGTGCAGAAACTTGGTTCTAGCATCCCCCCATATTGCTTCAGGTGAGACTTCAGTCTGCGCTCCGCGGGTTGATGCTGAAAGGGCCAATAGTGTAGGGATTTGTTTGGCTAATTAACGCTGAACCTGGGTCAGGCCCCCTAAAGCCAACAAATGGTTTTGTTGCCGGGATCAGAATCTGCATAAGAGATGTGTGATGTCGTATCACTGGAATCCAAATAAGAAGGTGGAGACTGGTTGGATAGAAAGATCCACAAATTCATGGCGCAGGAGAATAAAAACCCACGACTAACAAAGGAACAGTGGTTGGATAGATACCTGTATATAGAGATCCACGAGATCTTTTTCTTATCCTTTCCTATTGAGCTATATGAATGGATCACGAAGCTAGCAGATAGCCAAGGAAGGTGGAAACTTGACAGTCCTTTTGTTTGGAACCTGAAGCTAATACAGAGATTAATATCCTCTGAGGACAAGATCGCCCGCACTGTCGATCATTGGCTTGATCACGTCATTGGAGGATTTGTGACTGAGTTCGCGGTCAACACCTCAGTCAGCTACAACGAGGTGGAGCGACACTTTTTCAAAGGACCATGAGGTAAGTACATAAAATCTTTGAATACTTGGATTAAAATGCTATTGTACGAAAAACGGGTTATGCAGCTACCTTGATGTTTGGAACTACTCGAAGCGGAAAAACTTACAGGAACGAAGGTAAAAAGGCTCCGGAGTAGAGTCCCTTGATTTCACCTCTGCGAGGTGACGAAGAAGGGATAACGAAGGTTTCTTTGTGAAGTGCTATTCAGTTAATAAGACAAGGATTCCCGTGAATACCGCCTCCACCCACACCACCTCCAACTTCACCCGTACCACCTCCACCTCCACAGTAGTTTAGTATGGAAAACTCAGTGAAGCTGCTTTCATTCAAAGGCTTGGGAAATGAGGACCTGGACCAATTTTGGTTCGTTGTGAGAGCTGTATAGGAAGCTCAAGGTGTTACAAATGATCATATAAAGGAGACACTGGTTAGTGCTTTGCAAGATCACGCACTAACCTCGTATATCAAGTACTCTAATGACAACCCAAATGCTGGAGTGGTAGACATCCAAACAACGCTGAATAAAGAGTTTAGTAGGCCTAAATCTAAGGCGCAGTCGATCGTGGGATTCAAAGAAATTGCGATGCAACTAGGCGAGATGCCTTGGGAACTAGATTAGAGGTTGAAGTGTACAATCCGCGAAGCCAACATGAATTTGACAGACGAACAACATTGCGAGTGGTTTTTGGCTTCAATACTGCCACACTTAAGGGTCACGCTGCCGCAATAGAAGATAACCACTGAGGTAGAGGCCTTGGAGATTGCTATGAGACTACATGAAACTCTGATGCAAGATCCAAACCTAGGGGTTCAGCAGATCCTCGTGCACTTTAAGAATATGTTCCTTGAGATGCAAAGTCTGAAGCAGGAAAGGACAGTTCGAGCATGGGTGCGCGAGGAGGTATGGTGCTTGAAATGAAAGAGTCAGGGACATGATAAGGACCATTGCCTGGTCTTTGCGAACTATATTGCAGGAGGAGGACCGATGCCTTTAAGGCCAGAAGCTCAAGCAGGACCTAGCACGAGGCCTGCATTATGGTGTGCTATCTGTCAGGTAGCAGGAAAACATGCCACGGATAACTGTCATTTGTTGCAGAAGTTTGTATAGGCACCGCAACAACTGTTCTGCAATGTTTTTAGGTTGGTAGGGCATGGTGAGTGTAATTTAAGGAGTTATGAGTTAATGATGGAGAAAACTCCTGCCTACAGGGTTCAGGTAGAAACATGGCCCCCTGACCAGAGCGTAGGGATGACGTGGACATGATTTCAGGGGCAGAGACGAGGCTGAGGTGGAGGAGGACCTTGCAAAGGTCAAGGATAGTTGAATTTCTACAATTGCGAAGGACCAAGACACTATGCCTGTGATTGCACTAACCTAACACGTTCATCGTGCAATTATTGTACGTTTTTTGATCATGAAATGGAAGACCGTTCTACGTTGATAGCTAGGATACGTGACAAAGGGGCTCTACCACCTCTACCGACTTAGAACCTGCAGATGATGAGGTTTGAGTCGTGTGAAGAGGATCCAAATGTAAATATAGTGGTCAAAAGTGGAATCACGACAGGAGATGATAAGGGGAAATAGCCAGAAGATAGTACATGGGTCCAAAAATCTCTAGCAAAGGAGGTTGAGTTCAATTTGGAGCGTGCACGTGAAAATTTCATGGAAGCTAAGAAGAGCTTCACTGAGGCCTCCACGTCAAGAAGCAAGGATAAGCCTGACCAGGAGATGGACCCCTCTATGCTCGCAACTTTCCTAGAGACCTATATGAAGTTACTACGCGGTAATAAGGTTGTGAAAGGGTTATAAGAGCTCATAAATAGGTGCACTGGAACCACGCCAGGTGAGCCGCGTGTTGTATGAAATTTTCGCAAGCATAAAACAAGAACGGGACGAGAGATGAGACTAATCGTGTAGATAGGAGAGTGTGAAATGGATCAGGTTATTTTTGACCTAGGGTCAGATGTGAACGTCCTACCAAAGTAGACTTGGGAATGATTGGGGAGACCGGCATTGCAATGGTCTCTGATTCAACTAAGGATGGAAAATTAACAGAAGATCATCCCCATGGGATGGCTGCAGGGGGTGACTGTGGATATTGAAGGTGAAAGCGCGCTGGATGACTTTGAAGTAATAGAGATAGTGGATGACAACAATCACTATCTCATGCTCCTGGGAATTAACTAGGCTACTGATATGAACAGGGTAATCAATCTAAAGAAGTGAAGAATGATCTTTGAGAAGAAATCTCTACGCGTAATAGTACCTCTAGATCCTGCTGAGGGATCACGCTATACTGAACCAGTCCACGATTATGAGAGTGATGACGATTTGGAATGTATCTATAAGATAATAGCATGAGACCAAGATTGGGTGAATCCCATAGTGGATGGACAAATTAAATGGGATCGCAAGAGTTCCTTCACTTTGGACTCTGATGAAGAGTTAGAGTGCTAGCAGAACTGGTTACATGAAGTGACTACGCTGAACTGCAACATGATGACCCAATCGCTACACTGCGTGTCCTCGGAGGTAAGAAACATGTCTACTTATGATGGTTTGAATGAGGTAGATATCTTTCTAGATGCATTTGAAAGGGAGATACCAGAAAAGTAGTGATTCCAGGCGTTGGAATGCGCACTACGCGCTACGCCTGCAAGATGGTGGGGTACACATAAGGGAAGCTTTGATGATTGGCGCGAATGTAGGAGGATGTTGAGAACACGATTTGGGAAGCCTAAGATGCAAATGATAGACAAGTATGATGGGTAGGATGATCCTCGCACACAGTTGGCCAAATGGACCCAGGCTTATGGAGAAAAGCCTCAACATGAATGGGTGTACTTGTTCTGTCACACCCTGGATATTGTCCCGATGAACTGGTATGTAGAAACCGAGCTCTGCCATGGGACAAGCGAATGGGATATCCTGTGCGAGGGATTCATGATGACATTCATTTTTGAGGACGGGTTTGATAGTGTTGATGAAGCACAATAAGAGGTGAAAGCAACAATCTTTAGGATACCACATGATCCTTTAGACCTGATTTAGCCTGAATGGGCTACTCAGCTGAAGCGCTAGAATGTTATAATTTAACTGCTGAAGAAGAGGACGACGACCCACGGAAGATTAACATTCCAGAAACAGAGGGTCACCGCGAAGTTGAAGGACCGCAGATAGAGAACCCTGATATAACCGCGCCGTTGAAACAAAACAAGTAAACATTGGTACGGAGGCAGAACCCAAATTTGCGAAGATTGAAAACTACTGGGAAGACGCGACGGTGGATAAGGTTGCTGAATTGCTCCGCAAATACCAGGATTTATTCCCTACCAAGTTCACAGAGCTGAAGGGGATAACCAGGGACCTAGGTATGATGAAGATCACATTAAAGCATGACGCGAAGCCAGTTACAAAAAGACCTTACCGTCTCAATCCGAAATATAAGGAGAAGGTTTGCTTAGAGCTAGATAAGATGCTCGCGGTAGACATCATTGAGCTTGTGGAAGAATCTGACTGGGTAAGCCCAATGGTGGTACATGAGAAGAAGTAGAAAGATGAAATAAGGATATGCGTGGATCTCAGAAAGCTGAATGACGCTTGTCTACATGATCCTTTCTTGACTCCATTCATTGATGAAGTGTTGGACAACGTAGGTGGCCAGGAAGCATATTCTTTCACCGATGGGTTCTCGGGATACCACCAGATCAAAATTGCACTGGAGGATAGGATCAAGACAACCTTCGCGACTGAGTGGGGTTCTTTCTAGTACACTGTAATGTTGTTTGGATTGAAGAATGCACCTGGGATCTTCTCGTGCGTAGTTGTTGCTGCGTTCAAGGAATTTATTCATAAGTTCTTAGAGGTATATTTTGATGACTGGACTATGTTTGGGCTGGTTAACCGTTGTGTAGCAAGCTTGCGCTTGATGCTAGATACCTGTCAAAGATACCAGATCTCACTCAATCTAAAGAAGTGTTTGTTTTGTGTTCCTTTTGGGAACATGTTGGGGCATGTGGTTTGCAGACAAGGGCTGATGGTAGATCCTGCAAAGATAGTGGCGATATTGAACTTGGAAGCGATGAGGAGTGTGAAGCAACTGTGCACTACCTTGGGACATACAAGATATACAAAAAATTTATCAAAGGCTATGCCTAGATCATCGTGCCTATGGAGAAATTGTTGAAGAAGGATGTCACATTCTCTTGGAACGATGACTATAAGAAGATCTTGGATATATTAAAAGAAAAGATGGTCACCACGCTGATTCTAGTCTTCTTGGATTGGAAGAAGGAGTTTCATGTACATGCCGACACATCATGTATAACGCTGGGAGCAGTACTGACACAGGCTAGCAGAGAAGGCTTAGACTATCCTATTGCGTTTGCAAGATGAATATTATCCAAAGCGGAGAAGAATTATTCCATCACCGAATGCGAAGGGTTAACTATGGTGTATGTGCTCTAGAAGTTTAGGCACTACTTGCTGGGAGGCCATTTTAAGATGTATAAAAATCACTCCGCGGTGAAATAGCTGGTCAATAAGCCTGTGTTGGGGGGGAGAATATGCAGGCGGCTCTTATTGTTCCAGGAGTATGATTTTGAAGTTATTTTGAATCCTAGACGACTAAACATGGGACCAGACCATCTGTCTCGCATCGAAACAGGGGAAGAGCCCACTAATTTGGAGGAGGGATTACCTGATGCGTAGCTATTTGTAGTGCATGTTGTGGATGGTCATTTTGAGGATATAATTCATTTCCTAACGGTAGGTACTGCACCGGAAGGATACACTGTCCAGCAAAAGAAGGAATTACTAGTGTGCACGGCATATTTCTCTGTTATTGCTGGGCATCTGTACAAGATGGGGTTTGATGAGATATTACGATGGTATGTACCTGAGTTCGAAAGAAGCAGCATCCTCACGGACGCTCATGGGGGCATTGCGGGAGGACATTATGTAGGGAGAGTAACCGTGTAGAAGATTCTACGTGCAGGGTCGTGGTGGCCAATGTTGGAAATAATACTGAGAGGGGGGGTGAATCAGTATTATCACATCAATAAAACTTTTTCATTTCCATATTCAGATTCATATATGCTACTTCCACAACTTCCTATGATTCAGTTAGTTGATCCTTAATGAGTGCATTAGAACATTATCAACCATATTAATAGTAAATAGGTGCAGTAAAATAGAACAGATCATCACACATAAGCCACACACATGAACACCATGATATAAGGTGGAAACCCAATGTGGGTGAAAACCACCTGTTGCAATATGTCTTTATCTTCTTTAAATTAGAAACTTCTTTTTACAATTATACTGGTGCAGTCCTTTACCAGTACGCAGGCTGCAACCTGTAGAGAGCTACAACCCTCTCTCGTTTTGCAGACTCTCCTGGAAGGGAGCTACAACCCCCTTAGCTCTTGCACTAGCCAAGATACTAGTACGTAGGTGCTGGCCTACAGAAGGCTACAACCTTCTCTTTCTTCCACGGACCACGTTTCATAAATTTTCAGACTGGATACATGAACATCAATCAATCATCAAGAATTTCTGCATCAAACAATCTCCTTTTCACCAATTAGCACTGAATCAAGTAGACACTTCTCTGACAGCTGTATCCAAATCATAGTAACTATAACCACACACCAAATTTAAACCCATAACAAAAAATACTATCATTCAAGCTTAAAGATTAAGACCCACCAATAGAACTTATCCTTCTCCTTGCGCTCGAGTTCCTTCTTTATTCAGATCCAGATCTGCACCATAACCCAATCACAGTATTCCAGATCTAGCACTTTATCAGATATTCAATAACAATTTAGATGATGCTTT